>SJJU01003978.1:0-22930 GCA_012932125.1 Conopomorpha cramerella
AAATGCAATAAAATAAACCTCCTAAAAATTAAATTTTATTTCCGTTGATTTTATTAAGTTTGGTTGTTTTATTTAGAGTTTTTATAGTTAGAATACATAGTTAAACGTGAGTTTACAATTGATAAATAAATAAAGAATCACAGTAAATAACTAATGGTTTTTATTTTACAAACTTTTTCACGCAAGATTCTGGGAATTTCTAGAAAATTAAAAGAAAAGTCAATATCTCAAGAACCATTAATTTCCGGCCATACATATGGAGGTTTATTTTATTGCATTATAACTCCTCTATCACCCCATACCAGGAATACGTCGAGTTAGTTAAGTAACCCTGTATATAAAACAAAGACTGGTATGTTACAACACTTATAACTCAAGAACAATGCAACCGATTAGGCAGAAAATTGGTGGGGACGTAGCTTAGAACCAGGAGAATAACACAGGATGCTTTTTATCCCGTTCCTGTGGGACTTAGTGCAGTATAGAGAGAGGGTGCTATAGTTTGTATGACATACTGAAACTACGCGAATGAAATCGCGGCGTCCACTAGTAGAATATAAATAATTAAAAAAATCTCATGACATTCCAAACCCCGCGTATGACTATTACTTAAAGTACGGTACATACCTATTAATATTTCATAGGCCTCTGCAATTGCACGCCACTGTGATCTGTTTTCGGCATCTAGCTTCTACCGGACTATTTATTAGCAGGTATTATTCAAAGTACCTAAGGTACGTAATATTACTATTAACTCTTAAGTAAGATATCCAACTCTATCTAACTGTTAAGATGTAGTGTAACCGTTCAAACTCCGTGTTATTGGTCCCAATGGCTGGTAACTTCGTTATTTAACCGTCACACCGAGGCGTGATCCAAGATTTATATTTAATTGCGTTTATTATGCCAGCGTTTAGATTTACCGCCGCGAGCCGCCATGTTGGAGGTGCGCTTGCGCAGCGCCGCCATCGCAGCCGTCGCCACCGGGTGACCGTTTGTGTTTTACGTTCTGGTCTAGACTAGACCAGTGTTTGATTAGCTGACAATCCCGAACGAATTGCCGCACTCCACTGTTTGTTTCCAGTAGTAATTTTCTGAAGGATATTTACTTAAAAAGAGGAACTAATAGATATTTTTTTTGGGAATACAGTACATACCTATTTAATGTCGCGAAGTATGTGGAAGGAAATACAAAGCAATAGTTTATGTTTATTTAACTTAAGAACTAACACACACGAGTAAAACAATAATAATGAAAGAAACCATAGGAAAAACAATCATTAATACACACATAAGATAGGCATTCAAAAGGGTACCAACTCGCACTGAGCAGTACCTACTGAGCGTGTACCAGATCTCAAGCCAGCAAAAGGGTCTCGACTCAGCATATTGTCACAGTTAATAGTCGTTCTAAACAAATAGAAAATTGTCAAAAATATATCTACTTTTTAATATGTTTCGTTAACACTCAACGTACTGCTGAAGGCTAGAGTGATACACATAACCAGGCAAGTATCTCCCAAGCCTATGTCCCGCGGCACAGCGTCGACTCACGTCACAAATCGACATAAAAAGCCGACGCACCGTATGCAACGAATAAAATAACTCTTTAACCCATCTCATTATTTATTGGCCGGCGCGCAGCCAGCCTCCGTCCGCAGGATAACGATGACGAATGCCAGATGTGTTTGTAAAAAACTCTTTCAGTCTGACAGTTGATATATTCATGCGCGGGCGCGTCATAAAGAACACGGCGGGGTGCGCGCGCGCTCCACGCTGATTGGTCGCTGTAATGACGTTCGATTCTCAACTTGCCCCCTTGACGTGGACTAATGGAGTCGGTAAACCAGACCAATGACGGATAGGCACCTCTGAACCTATTGTGTATATCGAGCTATCCAGTACATAATGCATTTGTGGTGCCCGGGGAGTTATTGGTCGGCGCTGGCGCAGCGACAATGCAGGTGGATGTGAAGGGACCGTTTCAATTCAGAATTCGCGACGGACATTTTAGAATATTATTGTTAATACGTCTCGGCTTTTGAATACAAATATTTGTTATTTGAAATAGGATTCATAACATCATGTTTCCCGTGAATAAAATACCAATTGAATTGAAGCTTTACGACACTTGCCTATAAACATTTTCACGGAAGACCCAACGTATTTCAAGTATTTGAAGTATTTCACTTAATACTTAAATTGTCGTTGTAAGCATATTTATGTAACACTAGAGAGTGTGAGAGTGCTAATCCCACCCTCGTCCTTTTTATTTTTTACTCGTTACACAAATACCACTGAACAGATTTCAATGAAACTTTAAAGTTATATGTTATACTTAGGTTCTTCATCATCAGCCCATACCTGTCCACTGCTTGACATAGGCCTCTCCAATTGCACGTCAATGTGATCTGTTTTCGGCTTCTTACTACACGAGGAATGAAACGGACAGTTTATTATAGGTAGCTAACATTAGTTATACCGATTCCATATCATTGCTCGCGGCTGTACCTATATCTAACAACGTCACACGGAAAATTAGTCTTACATCCCCAATCCCGGGAAATCTTACCGTCAACATGTTCCTCCCTTCAAAAACACTCCCCCCAATCAATTATAACTGGTAACGAGTGGCTAATGAAGTAATTTGTCAACAAGTCCGTGTGTAATGAATCAATCAATCCCACGGGACGCATCCGTTGTCCGGCGCCGGGCAGCTTCCGGGACGGCAGGTGACCAGATCGATTACTTACACGGTAATGTACCTGGAGATTTTGCCGGTGGACGGTTTTGAGAAACTGTAAGGTTACGTTTGTTTGTACGTCACACAACTTGTACCTATTTTAGAATTTGAGGTTTAGGGAATTTGCAATTGAGACGGTCATCGCTAAAGTGGGCTAAGCTACAGTTTTTCATGTTCCGACTTAAGTACGGCAATTTACTAATAATATGTTAAAATAAAATCATTCATTAACATTTGAACAAAAAATAAACTTCCATAAAATATCTACACATAAGGGAAACTCATTATTCTAAAAAAACTTTATATCTCCATACTGATTGGTCTAGGGTTAGGCCACTTTAGCGTCAATTGTCTTTTTACTAAGTACTTTAATTTTCATAGTTTTCAATCACAACCTGATATGATTATGTGTGCGACTGGCCCACAAGCTAAAAGTCGCACAGCGTGCTATGGAAACTGCTATACTCGGCGTCTCTCTGAAGGATCGAATCCGACAGAGTATCAAAGTGATCGACATAGCTCATCGTGTTAGCAAGCTGAAGTGGCAATGGGCCGACCATATTACCCGTAGAACCGACGACCGCTGGGGCAATGTAGGATGCAATCAGGCAAGGTGGACGGATGATATGCGCAAGATGGCTGGCAGAAGCTGGATGCGAGCAAAACTAGCCAGTGCTACTTAGGACTTGATACTGCCCAAGGAAATAACTGAGGGAAAAATTAAGTCAATTGTAAAGAAACAGTTAATTAATCAGGCATGCTACAGGGTTAATGATAATGCATGGACAAACATGTCAGCTCGTGTTAATGTAAAACATAATTATTAAGATATCTAAGGCTAAAAAGTAATTATTTACATTCCACATTACTAATGTTGGTAATAAGCTGGGTGGTTGCTTGCATGATCTGAGGGGTTCAGTTACAAAAACCACAAAGGCACCTTTTATGCTGTTATCAATTAGTGCTCTTAAGCTGTTTACCAGTCAGGGATGCATCCGTTCAACAAGCAGTTGTTAAATTAGTATTAAGCCATTTTCATGTTAAGTAATTAGACGTAAGCCTTAAGAATTTGAAAATATGTTAGTTTCTTACCGGTTCTTCTGGCCAGTACTTAAAAGAAATTAATTCAAACCAGTGACGTTTACTCTTGTTTTTAAAATCATAGGTACATGACTATCAAGCGTTGAGTTATACTACTGTATATCTGCATGCAATCGCACTTATATCTACTAACTAACTGATTTGGTAATTCTATAAAACAAACGGAGGGTATGACGCCCTCAGGCAAAGTGGACTGATGATATACGCAAGATGGCTGGCAGAAGCTGGATGCGAGAAGCCCAAAACAGATCACAGTGGCGTGCAATTGGAGAGGCCTATGTCCAGCAGTGGACGAGTATGGGCTGATGATGATGATGATTGTTAGATTTGGCATTCGCTCTTTTGAAACTTTAGAAATACCCTCATATCTATAGGCACTAAGTCGGAACACAAAAATGCAGGGTTCTTAAAATACCGTACAAATGCTGACGTTATCAATCTCACCTTTTAACTGTATGCATTGGTATGCACCTACTTCGGCGTTTAAAGTAAATGCAGGCCAAACGATTGCGATAGCCGTGTAAAAGGTTACACTAGTCCGTAATTGAAATATCAACCCGACACCTCAGAGCTAAGTACCGTGCGCTACCACCAACATGTATTCTTTGCCATTCTTCAAATTATCCTACTAATGTTAGCTACAAAGGTGAAAATTTTGATGGATGTGTAACAAACATCCATCAAAATTTTTACTTACAGGAAAATAAAACAGAGCGGATTTGAATTATATTTTACCTGAACCTACATTGGCAAATGAACTATATAAAATTTTACAATTTATAATAAATCCACTAGTAGGGAAAATTTAAGTCAATTGTAAAGAAACAGATAATAAGTTAGGCATACTACAGGGTTGATGTAATCATCATAGGTAATCCTATATGATGATAATGCATGGACAAACATATCAACGTATTCATGTAAAACGTAATTATTAAGATATCTAAGGCTAAAAACTGGTGAACCGTGGGTATTTGCTATAGCAATTGCGTCTGCCTACCCCGCTTTGAGGTTAAAAGGCGTGAAGTGAATATCTAAGACTAAAAAGAAATTGTTTACATTACTAATGTTGGTAATGAGCTGGGTGGTTACTTGCATGGTCTGATGGATCCACTCACAAAAACCAAAAAGGGCATATTTTTATGTTATATTTTAGTGTCCTTAAGCTGTTCACTAGTCAGGGGTGCATCCGGCTACTAAGCGATGAGCCAATTAACTTCTAATGTTACTGATTTTGGTCGCGAATTAAGACTTCTTTTATCTCGATAATATTTCTTTCTATCTTTAAGAAAAATTATGAATATACTGTAGCCTTATAAAAATAAAGCAGAATATGGGCAGAAGGGCATGCTTCGGTGGTTTGGGCATATGGAGAGAATGAATGAAAAGTCCATTGACGAAAGAGATTTATATGGGGCATGTACTGGGCCGGGTTATTAGTGATCGCCCCAGAAGGACATAGTACATCGACCAGACTGGTGATGTCATGGCGGAAGGTGGCGTGAAAAGTACCCGAAACCGGAGGTAGTGTATGAAAAGATGTATGAATGTAGATGAAGCGAAAGGGGTATGTCAGGACCGTTACAAATGGAGATCTGTAGTCTCTGCCTACCCCTCCGGGAGACAGGCGTGAATTGTATGTATTTATGTATAAAGCGGAATAACTGAACAAAAACCTTTGCAGTACCTAAGTAAGGAAAGACGTGATCTCTAAAGCTTTCGAAACCAACATACAACCATAAAGGTTACCTGTTTCCTTAAAGGGTATCCAGAGACAATTGAGCTTCCTCAGTACCTACCTCTTCAGTATCCGTCGATGGGGAGTTTTCTAAAAAAAAACAATCTGTCAATGAAAGTTGAAAACGATAGAGATGGAACCACTTTATGATCGTTAGTCTACGGACTCGCTCTTTTATTGTTTTTTTTTTTAAAGAAAATCTTCTTTGAATTCCAAAGAGACTAGAATAGGACCCTACGCAATGAATGAGATTAATTTTGTCTTGGTATGTCTAAAATTTAAGAAAAGTTCAGCACATTCATGAATTTTCTTCTATGTTTTCAATAGACAGAGTGTAAAAGGAACCCGAGCAATGGCCTGGAAATAAAAAAAAATGCCTCGGGAGATGACTTTTTGTATGGGGACGAAAAAATTTTTTTTTTCATTTCCCCGCTTTGTCGCCATAGCATAAGTTATTCATATTGACGAACCCAACAACGTTTCTAAGACCATTGCTCGGGGACCACTCCTCGTACACGCAGTATGATGTCAAAACTAATTTGCTCTCTTTTTGTAAAAAGGATGTATGTATGACGATGAAGCAAATCGAATATGTTAGGACCTTGACTTTAACAGAGATCAGTAGTCTCTGCCGACCCTTCTAGGAGACCCTTCTGAACTTTTGAAAAAGCAATGGTAACATGCAAAAATTAATATCACGAATAGATGTTAACCGATTGTCATACCTACTACATGCACACAAACTTTCATAAATATTGATTGAGAATATTGAGCAAAGTCCTCTGAAACGTCTGGAACGTTTCAGAGGACTTTCCTAACAAACACCGCTGAACGAGAAATTTCTATGCCAATAATATATTCTACTTCCGGAAAATATAGTTGGCAATACCACTTTTGACATCGATGTAAGATGACACTTAATGGAGCAGTTACATTTTCATGAAGAAGAATTTTATAAAAGCATTATCGAATGCACGATTGCGAGTGGTGGTTGTGACCCAGTGCCGTCTGAGCAGCTGCGGGCGACGCCGCGGTGCACTGTGCATTTTTCACCGGCCATAAATCAGCTCGCCCCTCCCTCTTCTAATGGAAATTATAATTGATTCCCTCCCAGACAACTTCAACCTATAATGCGCTGGAATTATTCCGTGTAACTTGCTTTAATTCACTATTATAGGTATTCGATAATCACGCTCACAATTATTCATTTGTTGGCCGACGGTTAGTTTTGCCTCGTCAATTATAACTTTCTAGTATTTATGATTATTGAAGTTCTGCAATCGGGGTGGATAATTGCTGATATGTCATGAGTAGCGTGGTGCAGTCACTTTGTGCTGAACATCTGCACCAGTCGGCGAGCGCGTGCTATTAAAACAAAAACGTCTTGCTTGGTAGCCAGTGGCGTGCACACCATATAGGCAAAAAGACACTGCCTACCTTAGTATTTTAGCTTCCCGACCTTATAATAGAGTTGTTGCTAGATCTTTTGTTATTGTACTCACGACAGAGGCTAACGATGGTCCTGTGTTTTCTCGGTGAGTAGATAGGTTACCTATATTTCGTAAAGACAAGTTACCTATACATAGGTGTCAATCCTTGGGGATTACTGTCTGTCTTGTCGTAAACACCAGGCGTGCACTGGCTGTTGGTACGGTATCCTAATGTTTGTATCTACGTGTTGTGTGTTTGTATCTAAATGTTGACTGATACAATTTTTTTTCGCAATCGCGTACAAAAACCGGCGGTATTACCACCAGCAGTTCATGATGATTCTGATGAGTTCATGTATAGAAATATGTAGGCTCGTTTGATTGTGGATGAAGGGAAATGGATATTTGAGGACCGTGACAAGTGGAGATTTGCAGTATCTGCCTACCCCCGAGGACATGGGTATGTAGGTAGATAGACGTCAGTAGAAAGATTAATCTCAATTCCGAATCCTGAAAAAGGTAGATACATGTAAAGTTAGTGCCGTTTCCTCTGAAACAAAATCTACGAAAACACCAGTTATAAACAAACTCCTTTAAAAGCCAAAGAAAGGAGACGCTTGACACTTCTACATTGAAACCAACAACATAATAAGGTCCGTTTGAAATTTTCTTATTAACTTGTAATTAGTAATTGAAGTAATTCGTAGATGACTGGTGCATCTCTCTCGGCACGTTGGGTAATGACTCTTAGCCGTACCTAACTCCAGTGGCGTGCACTGGCTTTTACGACAAGGTAGACAGTAATCCCCAGGAATTGACACATATGTCTTTACGAAATATAGGTACCTACCTACTATCTACTCACCCACAAAACACAGGACCTTCGTTAGCCTATGTCGTGAGTACAACAAAAAAGATCTAGCAATAACTTTATTATTAGATCGGGAAGCCAAAATACTAAGGTAGGCAGTGTCTTTTTGCATATATGGTGTGCACGCCACTGCCTATCTCCCTCATATGTTGACTAATCTAACTAGTTACATTATATCCATCTGAAGGGTCTAGATTTAGATAGACACAGGTCTAGCTTCAAATAGGGAACCACTCGCAGATCAGCACCCAACTCACGCAGCTCCAGCTCAGTCCTAAACCAACAAACTGAAAAAAAAATATCCTAATCCAAACAAAAAAAATCATAAGCAAGTTAGCACAAAGGTGTCAAGTGTATAGGACAATGGCTGGGTGCCGGAGGGGGCGGCAGAGATGCGGGGGCGGCCGATCGATCCCGACGTCGTTATTCGGACGACAGCCTTTGACGACGACGGCTCACGACGAGCGACGTCGCGGCAGCTCCCAGACAACCGCTCATTTGAAAAACCAATCACACAGTTGCATTGCATTCGGCGGCCAGGTGCCTGATTCTCAGCTCATGCGATAGGTACTTAATACCGGATAGACATTTGACCAAACGATCTCAAATACACACATCAAAAGTGTCTAGGGATCAAGAACATTTTTAGCTCTAAAAAAATCTAATTTATTTAAATCAAATCTAATCTTCTGGATTGGTCTCCTACCTAATTCCCCATGCCTGTATCAATGACTTATCACATTTTGAATAAATTATGAATGAATTCAGTTTTTGTAAAATATATTCTTGATTGCAATCTTCTAAAATGTACTTGAACCCTAGACACTTTTGATGTGTGTATATACCAAAATATGCAGCATTACAGCTGCAAACCAAGTTAAAGTTTCATTTTCGGCTTAGACGACATAAGATTTTTATCTAGGTACCTACCGGTACTAACGGTGCTCCACCCTTTAATTTAGTCTCTTGTCGTTTAACAAAGAAAAATTCGAACAATCACGAAAAAGCGCAATTCATCGGCGTCAGCGACAACGACGTGTGAAAAATAAATAGAAAAAAAAATATACAAAGCGCGGAAAGATGGCGGTGGCAATAATTAAAAAGTTCCACGAATCGCGGGAATAATGACATAAATGACGCTCCGGTGACAGGCAGCAGTCATTTGTCAGCCGTTTGTCATTGACAATGGTGTCAGGACGCGCGGGGACGGATTGATACCTGTCGTCACGTCGCGGTGTGACGCTTACAGCTCGCTCAAACGATCCACTAAAAATATTCTGAAAGTTGGTTGCATGAATATTTCAGAATATCTAACTATGTAGTGTCTCTGAATACACTTTTTAATATGCACTAAATATTAAAAAGGTACATAATTAATGTGTGTGTCACGCCGCAATGGGTTTAAAAGTGACCGAGTAGAAATTTAGCAATTAATACAGTTTATCCTCAAGGTGAAAGATGAATTATTTACGAGCCTTAAGTCGCTCGTGTCATTTTCAACCCATTTAGCCATCATTTCTCTGTCAATTTTTATTAAAGCTGACAGTTCCTTGTCGGGAAACCTATTCTGGGTACATTCCAAAAGGGTTGATTGGACAGCTAAATCGATCGCGGTTGACACAGGCAAATGTTGCGAAAGCTAAATAGGTAATTTATGCGAGGTAGCGTATGATTACAACAACGCTGCGAAGTTCTGACTATAATGAATCTTACAACTCGCTGCATACATTACCGGGCCATCACGAACAGAGCTAGGTATTACCAACTGCGGCTAAATAATTTGCGTTCGAAGCATATTTATTACCGTGCGATGAAGCCTTCACTGCATCGCTTAATATTCATTCGCCACGCGATTAAACCGAACCTCGGAAGGAGTTATAACGTCTACCTTACGGCGATGTCACCACCCCGCGACGTCATCCCATTAATAACAAAGCCCTATCTATTTTACACTCGAGTCTGCACCTCAACTTTCCTTGGCGAGTCATTCATCAAACGTCTCACGGTGTAAACTTCCCGCAGACGACGGCGCGATGCTGTCGCCGAGCCGCGAGGAGGAGGACGACGACAGTCACCTCTGCATCAAGTGCAACACCACCATCATCGGCCTCGACACCTACATCAAGCACCGCAAGGAACGCTGCGGCAAGAAATACGACTCTGTCATCAAAACACCCAAAACCGACATACCCATATTAGATCCCTTCGAGCTGACCTATAGCTTAGGTGCTGACGTATTCTTTCAGTCTTTAGAACTTCAGAGCAGCGTGAAAAAGACCACACTCTCTAGACTCTCTCCTCCGCCAGTGCCAAAGTCCAGTTTAGATCGAAAACAAAATGTAAATGCACCTTCAACTTCCAGGGACATTCCAAGAATAAGCCCATTAGATAACAACCTCAGAGGCGAAGACTGGATAGGAGGACACAGTATAAGAATTGGTGTCAACGAGGACAATCAAACCAAATTGATTAACGCCGTCGCGAGCATCAGCGGTACTGCCAAGAAAGACATTCCTTCGACGTCATACAACATTCCTACATACAATGACTACAAGGGTGATGACGACTCGGAGGAAGCTTCGGATGAGACCGACGACGAGGAAGACGACGAACCACACGCCAGCGGAGGGAAGTGGAAACCACCCATAGACCACACAGGGGGCAAGTGGAGACCTGCATCTCCCGATCATGAGGATTGGGAGGAAGAACACACGGGGGGGAAATGGAAACCCATAATGCATACCGTGGACCGCGACGATGATTATGACGATGCTCCACCGCCAGAACACACAAAAGGCAAATGGGTTCCGGGAGCGCAAGAACAAAAAACACAAATAATGGAACCTACAATACATACGAAAACTTCAGTTCAATACTGGTGCGGTCCCTGCAACAGAAGACTAGCATCGAAAGCTATTTATGATAAACACTTACGTTCTAATCTTCATATGAAAAAAGTTCTCCCCGAACACGACCTGGAGTACGCGGGACACATCAGCACTCCGCGGATATTATCACAGAAGCGCACCAGCCGCCCCGCACACGTTCTCGACGACACCATCTATCAGTTGCAAAAGAAAACAATCAAACCCCCTATCAAGACAGACAGACCCGTAAAAGTGAAAAGAAAACGAAAAAAAATCTTTACCCAATGTCCCGGCTGCAGCTCGCGAGTGCGGGCGCATCTAATGGGCAAGCATTTAATATCGCATTACCATTTTAGAAAAGCTACAGACGTCTTGAGCGACACCTATCAAAAGTTGGTTCTTGATAACATAGGCTGCATAGTGAAGCAATCACCATTCCAATGCAGCCCTTGCAAGTTCTACACTAATTGGCAGATTAATTTTATGGAGCACTGGCTGTCGCCGGAGCACGAGCTGGCAACCTCCGGCCCCGACGGCAGGTTTTGGTGCTCATTCTGCAAATTCGAATGTGATACTTCCCTCGGCATGTACCAGCACATGTCCGGCTCCGAACACCGCGAGGTGGTCGCCGTCATTAACAGGTCCATGCCCATTGTTATACGAAAAAAAGTTATTTTCAGATGTGGCGAGTGTAAGGAAAAGTTTCGGTTCAATGTCGAAGCTAAAAGACATTGTAAGAAGACTGGACACAAAGTGCCGCTGACTGCCACCGACCTGTACCAGGAGATACATGCCTGTGCCATCTGCAAAGAGAGGTTCAAGTCGTCGCGCAATCTAGCTGCTCACCTAAAAGTGAAACATAAGAAGAAGGCGTATTTCTGCATCGTGTGCTCCAGGTCATTCACGTCTTCCGAGGAGGCGAAGAGGCACAGAGAAACAACTGAACATCGCATAAAGAGAAAAGAAAACCAGCGAGCACAGGGCGTTCCCATAAAAGATTTACGTAAGAAGTGCCCTTATTGCGTTAATCTTGTACTGAAGAATGTTTTGGATTTAAAAGACCACATCAACATTTTCCATCCAGAAATGAAAAAGAGGTGAGATTCTGTTTTTAGTTTTTATATTGTTCTAAAACATTTTGGCAGGTACCTATCGATATCAAATAAAAATGCGTCTGACTGGTAATCAAAAAGTCGCCGGGATTTAAATAGAATAAATACTTAGGAAGGTATAGAGATAAATGTAAATATCATTTACTCACACGATTTGGTAGTGAAGAAAAGTCAGCACATTATAAGGCAGTGTAGACAATTGACTCATTACCACATTTAAACAAATAGTCCTATGGTATACCTCGGCTTACCCTATAATAAGACAATATGCATGTACCTACAGGCATGTGTGTAATTCTAATAGTCACAGCATTGCCATAATAATTAAAAACAATACTTATATCCAACAGCTGTTCCAAGTGCGGCATGACGTTCGCCTTATCCCAAGAAGTGACGCGCCACGTGCGCAGCAACGGCTGCCGCTTCCAGCAGACTGACCTGCAGGACCGCTCCGTCCTGTGGAACTGCAGCCAGTGTCTCTTCACCACCCACTCCCAGGCTGAGTGCTTCTACCACGAGGTGCTGCACACTCAAGCTGTCGCTAAAATTAGTGAGCATACAGACAGCAAGAAAGTCATAGAGACGTATTCGTGCCCGCTGTGCCCCAGGAACTTCAACAAGGCGTCCTTGAGGCACCATCTCCGGCAGCACACGTTCGAGCGGCCCTGCGTGTGCAGCGTGTGCCGCGCCAACTTCACCAGGCCCGGCAGCCTCGCCAACCACTTCAGGAAGGAGCACGGCACGCCCAAACACACCAAGACAAAAGACAACGACGAAGATCTCCGATGCACTAAATGCAACAAGATTTTCGCTAACAGGTAAGCAATAATAACACATCAATCCTCAGCCAAATATAAGCCGTGCACTGACAACTGTCAACAACTCTCGTGTACTTTACACAGCGCAAGAATGTCGCGAAAATATAGCTCATGCATCAACGCTAAGCTGAGCGTCAACATCAATTTGCGGTAATAAGCAGTTTGGCCGCGGCGGATGCCACATACATGTCAGCCGTCAAGCATTCCTTCACAAATATCGGAAAACATTCATATTATGACGGGACTTTGATAATGCGCGCGCGCACCCGCGCCGACGACGTTTTTACACCCGGGAGCAATAAATTGGCCGCAATCCCCGGATGCCGAGATAGTATTTGGGCCATTATTCAGTTATGGATCAAAATATTTAGCGTTTTAGATGAGTCGCGGCGCAATATGGGTTTTATTGGCGACACGTGTTCATAGTTAGCCGGTGGCAGTCATCGCGATGCTTTATTGTGCTTCCAATTGGCTCGTTGCTTTTATAGACGGAAGCGTGTCGCGTTAGTCACTCGGCCGTTTGCTGGTAACGATCAGAAAACCGCGCGCATCAAGGGGATGCTTTTAGAAGTTTGCACATGCGGGAGTCCCGGGAGCCATTGCGGCCTCCTAACACCACGTTGATGATCTAAGTTCAACGATATCTCGCGTCTCGCGGAGGCCAGACAGCAGTTAAAGCCACTAAACGTGTAGACAAGTAATTATGCAAACTTCGGCTCTAATGCGCTTTGTCTGTAAGCACTAGTAGGCTGGAGACAAGGTACATATAAGCGGCAGAACTTATAGAGTATGGTCGGTCACATCCAATGTTTCCTTTAGATAACATGACGAAGTTTAGTTAGGAAGCAGGTGTAGGTAGTGCAAAATTGCATTTACATGGATTTTTCTACCTACCTCTTTTTTCTCCGTAGGTGCAATATTAATGACTACTACAATTGAGGAAGTCAGCGCTAAAGTGGCCTAAGCCACAATTTTTAATATTCTGATTTAAGTAGGTACTTCGTAATTTTACTAAAAACATGTTCAAATAAAAAAAAACATGTTAAAGCATCCATATAATTTTATGTAAAAAAAATAAACATTTGGACAAAAATAAGCTTCCATAAAATCTACACACATAAGGCAAACTCATTATTCTAAAAACCCCTATATCTCCATACTGATTGGTCTAGGGTTAGGCAACTTCAGCGCTGACACCCTGAATTATTGTATTAATTTGGTGGAATTAGTGTAATAATGTGCTGGTTATGAAAAATAATGTACTGAGAGTGAGAAGTAAAGGAGAGGACTCCTATTTGATCAATTTGTTATTCCCGTGTAATGTTCCACGCAGCATTGAAATGCGATGTTCCACCCTCACGTTTTAATGAGATTTTGACACGACTTTGACGATTTACTACTTTATCGATAGACTGTGACAATGACACCAACTTTATAATATTGAACGCCAAGAGTTATTACTTTGTTTGTGGCAGAATTGTCGGCTTTAAAACTGAACATAAGGACCAAGTTTAAAAAAATACGTTTTTCGAAATACCTAACAATGCTTTCATTGCCTAAGGTATCACACCGATATCGATCACCGGAAGTTAAACAACATGGACCGAGGTCAGCCCTTGGATGGGTGACCATATTAAAATGGTTAGGTACATTTATATAGTGCTTCCGTGCTCCGACGTCACTAGACTGTGTTCCCGGCTACTGCCTCGACAATAGGTAGCCGTTAGAACTAATTAGCAATATTAAAAGAAGTTAAGTGACAATTTAGTTACACGATAATGACCTACCGTACGTTCACTACCGCCCTCAATGGGGAAATTTCTTTGACGTATGACTGTAATGACAGTTCTCGGTCTGAAAACTGTCAGCAAACATCAAAGAAAATTCCCCATTTCTTTACTCGGTGTCCTTTTGCACTCTGTATACGGATTTATGAATAAAATAAAATAAATAAAATAAAATTTAAGTGGTGCATGTTGTACAACACTCATTCTTTCCAGAACATACTTGAGTCGGCACACGACGACTTCGAACTGTCAGCCTCCAGCGGCGAAGACATCGGTGATACGCGAGCTCAGATGTCCATACGATGGATGTGCTTTCTTGGCAGCCACAACTACACAGCTTTTCAGGTACCTTAGTTACTCATGACATTGACACATTTTAATCAGAGAAAATGGTCAAAGAAATTAAAATTGCTAGGAGCGCCCTCTGCACAATTATCGGTGTACTACTAGCACATTCGTACATCGCCGCGATTGTCTTAGTCCTGACAAAATTTTTCACTAAAAAGTACTGAAGAAAAGTAATTACAACGTCAGAAAAAATATTTTGCACTGCATTCTTCATGTTTAAGTACGTGTACAGAATTTGTTTTTGCACTTATGTGGTAATTCTAGTACCGCTACTACTCAAAAGATGGCGCTAGTGTTCATACAATTAAAACTTTTCAGGCATCGAAAATCGCATGGAGAACAAGCGAAACTACACGAGTGTACGCAGTGCAGTTTCAAAACCAACCAAATAAGCCATTTGAAGCGGCATATGATTTGTCATAAGGGGATAAAACCCTACGGTTGTCCTCACTGCAACTTCACATGCGGCAGCTTGGTAAACAGATTGACTACCTAACTAATAGTCGTAGAGAATTTAGCAACAGCCAGGAATTCCCAAATTTACACCTTAAAATTTTATGGGAATTAGTTCTAGATGTTTCCGTTCAAATAACTGTGTTAAAGGTGGGGGACTATTAGATCAAATGTTTAAAATTAGCACTGTCCAGCAGGCGTAGCACACGCCTCAAGAAAGACATGACATAGAACAAATTAGCGCTCCGATTGGCTGCTATGTCACGCTTCGTGCGACTCAGCTTGTTTCAACAAATCGCAGCGCGTTATATGTCTTGTCACTTATTTCTTGGAGCGCTGTGCGAGGGGGGCAGAAATACAGCCCAGCATACGAAAAATGAAAAATCTAGCTGTACTTTGGATCCCAAGATACATATACATGTATAACTAATGTACTACACTGGTACAGTATGAACTATATTGGGTATGTTGTGTATTATAACCCCTGCCTGAGTCAATCCCTAACACCATATTTATAACTCTGGAAGTGTCATCAGAATTGATAACCACTTTCTAGGCTAACCATACCTAAAAGTAAATATCTTTTAATTACTCCCACAGGAAAACCTTCGCAAGCATGTATTAAGGAAAGGCGGGCACCCAGACCAGTTCCTGTATACCTGTAAAGATTGCCTTGAGCACCCATACCAAACGAACCTAGCCACTGAGCTGAGACAACATCTCACATCTGAACATGGTGACAAATATGACAGAGAATTGGCGATTGAGGCTGCTAAGAACTACCTTCTGGTGTGATACCTCTTTTCATCAGTATTTTGCCTATGCAGGATGTCCCAGTACCAGAACAAGGCCACAGATATCATTATGTGCTTGGTCAAATACTAGTCACAAAATGTTTTGAGGACACACACACTGTCATCTCGAAAAGAAGAATGCTCCCATCACAAGGCTAGACAATCCTTACAGGAGAAGATCCAGGAAACAAAGGTTCTGGTACAGATTCTTCCGGAACTGGGGTGTTTGGAGTGCCACCAAACCATCAAGTAGCAAAAATGCTGTGTGTCATCTTCAATTGGACTTTCTCTTCGGAAATAAAAGTCTATAAAGTTTTTACATTTTTTTTATTTGTTTGTCCTTATAGCTAACTGCATTAATAGTTCCTGAAACAAAGAGAAATTGTTAGTTGTCAATCTTGAAGTATTCATTGGAGGAGCAGCAATGACATGCTATTCTATTTCAATAGTATGGGATCTAAAAACTCCCTTACTTTGACAAGTCTAGTACATTCATACACTTCACACCTGTCTCCCAGAGGGGTAGGCAGATACTACAGATCTCCATTTGTCACGGTCCTGACATACCCCTTTCGCTTCATCTACATTCATACATGTTTTCATACATGACCTAAGGTTTAAAGTACTTTTCACCCCACCTTGGCCAGGACATCACCAATCTGGTCAACATACGTCCTGGGGCGACCTGTACACACACGGCCCATTACATCACCCATATAAATCTCTTTTGTCAATCAACTTAGCAATTTGTCCCACACAAATTTTAAGGATTTAGAATATGATTTAGGATCAGGCCTACACTGGATCAAATATTTAAAAAGTTCATTGATTTTATAGATTTAATATTACAATAATTGCACTACTAGACATTCCCCCTTTGTTTAAATACCTACAGAGACACTAGGTCTTCCCACTTATTATTCATTCATACACTTCTCATTCAAGTTTGAATTGTATCATCAAAAATAAATAATATACAACAACATACTGTCACATCACACCCATTTCCCAAATATTTTGTCATAATACTTGTAAGTAAACCTTATATCTTCAGTATTCTAGAGAAGTATTTGGGCATCCCAATGGTTAAAAGTACCAGTTTAGTTAAATGATTAAACATGATACTCACTTAGTCAAAATACCATCTTTCTTAGTAAGCCTAACAATGCAGTCATCGGACTCTCCCATCCGTCTGATGGCTCCGCAGATCACATACATCTTGGAGGAGTCTACTGCACGGCCGGTGGCAGGGTCAACGTCAGCAATCACCAATTGGACAGAGGCATGGTCCTTAGCGTGGATCAGACGGTTGCTAGCTGAGCTGGAAACAGGTAATTAATCATTTATTTTTCAGTACTAAAAGTAGTGTTTAGAAAATCTACGATCAAGACGATGCGAGAAGAATCATGGATTAAAGAAGATTAAAAGTTTTTAGTAGGTATCCTACTTATTCATTAGTTCCATTAGAAAAAAGGAAGACTAGTCTGTTCATACATAAGCAAATCCTAACCTCCACACACAAATGTTTACAGTACGTTAGTAAAATTTAACAAAAATAACAAATTCATAGTGGCATATGATACCACACTTCTAAATGTCTGAGAATAACGATACAGACAAAATAAATGCACTCATTAGGGCGAATAAAGATTAAAAACACGTGGGAAACTAACCATTTCCTTGGGCAGTAAAGGTCAACAAATTCACCAGCGTCGTTCTGCATTTTGAAGATCTCTGCAAAGAAAACACAAAACCACTCTATAGATTTTATTTATGTGGATTTTTACACAGTATTAGGGCACAAATAGTCGAAAACTTACAGAAATCTCACTGAATCACGACTTGCGCCGATTTGGCAGATGCGAAAAGAAAGATGGCGGTGGTGTAAAGTGTTGCTAGTGCATAAAACACAAATAAGGCCATTTTCCCATTCATGGAAACAAGTTATTAAAACTTCCAACAGATGGCGATGTGATCGATAGACAAGTTTGTTGCGCTAAGAAAACAATCACGTGATAGTACTCGGGCATCGTGTTTCATGTAATAACGCTTGTATCAGAAAGATTGTCTACCGCTTTTGTTTCTATTTATTTGCTATAGAATGTATAAATATAAACTCTACGTTACAAAGTGCAGTGAAGTCTATAAAGATATTTTAACCACTGGCAATATTGATTTTCTGTTTGTCAAAACAACGTGAAAACGCGCGAGCGCGAAAAATAAAATCAAATCAGTTCTCGATGTACTAAGGTGGGGCTCCGACGTGTATGAAGCGTTTTTGTTTGGTCGTACAAAAATATCATAAAACGTTTATGTATTAAAAATGGTGTTACATTGTATCGATTAAGACCAGAGTTTAATGACAGAATGTGAATGTTGACTGATTTTAGTGTTGGTGTTTTAATTAAAATTTTATAAATATTGTTGTTACATCATGTCGCTGAAGGTGAGATACGGCAATGTTTTGTTCTTTATATTTTATTTTTCAGCAATTATTAGTTTAGTAAGTTCTTAGTAGATACCTACGTTTACTTTTTATTTATGTGCACCTACCAACTTGTATAAAATAAAATCGACACTGGAGGTCCTTACAATAATGACTGTTGTATTGTTGAGGTTGGTACGTATGTAAGTAGGTAGGTTCGTATTTACCGGTACCTAGGTGCTTCAGTCGAATTTCTGGATAAAAATAAGGAAACCACGTAGTTTAGTGCTGGATTTACTGGTTATATACCTACAACGGTACTCAAATGTAGGTAAGTACTTAGTTACCTAGGTATCTGTTGAGTGAGATCTGTGTATTAATTGTGTAGGTATCTACCCAATCGGGTTAGAAAACAGGTATAAACGTTAGGCAGAAGAAAAAAAAACAATGTTTAACTCTTTTCATTGTTTTGCGTAGGTACTTACCTATTCTTATAGAAGACCAATTGCAGTGCTTGTACCTACCTATTGGGAATCACCATAGGTAGCAGATGACTTATTCACCCACAGATATTCCAGACAAGGTAGGTATTTATTGATTTACAGGGAATATTAAAGATAATTATCATACAGTAGGTAAAGACTAGCATCTAAGGGTGGTATTACACTCATCAAATATCTTGGTTCAATGTACATTTGATCAAAGAAATTTCTCGACTTCATCAAACGTGTTCAAACAAAGTGTAATGTGGGACGTTCAAAGAAATTTGATCAAATATTGAACAACAAAATTGGACAAATATATTACCCTAAATACGTCTATGTTCCAGTGTTGGTTGGTACCGGCCCTCACGTTTTACGTCTAGTAGAGTGCAGTGAGGGTAGATGTTTATCAATTTTACATATTACTAATGAAAAGTTCAAAAACGGCTACGATGAGCGCAATAGAAGTAAGGTGAAACAGCGCCGTGAACCCTTGGTGAATGTACTACCCCTTTTTCGCAACAACCAACTGAAATCCACGAACATACAGCACACATCCCTACAGTAGGTAGTCATTTCACAGAGTTTGTCGGCACTATGTTACATATTATCTGATGAGAAATCTCTAATACCAACCGTGGTAGGTATTCGTAAATTCGGAAACAGAGCTAATGCACTGCTAGTAAGGCCGGATCTACACTAAACGATGTACAGCGCTGTTTTACTACAGACGACGGTGAAATGATACGAAAGCAGCAATGCACAGCACAGCACGCAAAACTACCACGGTGTTGTAGTTGGTATCCAATATATTTTTTTATCACTATGAACAAGCGTTTGACCACCATCCTGTTGATTGTAAACAGCGATGTGGTCTACGATGGAGCACACTTATTCATTAGGTACCTATTCACCCCAGTGACTTGAAGACATTCAGACTGTACTGCGCAGGAAACACAGACTCCGGCAAGTCGTTATGACTTTTGCCCCTGGTCTAATTTGATATGGGTAATTGTCTATTTTAGTCAAATATTAAACTTTTTCGCCCTTAGTAATAAAATCGGTGTAACTTAAACCTACTTTGTTACAGTTCTATTGAAACTGATTATTCGGTATTTGACATACAAATGATTGAGTTTGGTGTAACTGGGATATAGTTATACCGCGTTTATTAGTGGGACCCTCTATTAATACGACGATACGTAACTAAGTTGCAGTCATGCAGGTTAAGTAGAAAAAAACCTAACTAGTATTGTTTTTGTCTAATCCTTCTGCTTACAGTTAGTAAGTTAGGTTTCCCTATTAGATGTAATTACCCCCACATTTAGTAACATAATAAGCCACACCCATAATAAAAATGAACACATTTCTTGAACCGAAACCCTGCTAAAGTTACACGATAAGTACCTACCTAGCCTAGTCCAGCCTCAGTAAACCCAACTCTAGATTTAGAATGTGGAATTGTGGAGCATCAACTGGTCTAGACTTGGCTAACCCCGCGCCGCCCGCGTCGCCGGCTCGCCCACGGCAAGGCCTGGAACCTGTTCCCGCGGGCTTCCGAGTCACTGAACCGTGGCAGATGCGACCTGAAGCCTTCATGTCACACTCATTGTGCAAATGTGCTATTTTGAAGTTCCCTTCGCATGCTTTGAAAGCAACAACGGTATAATTACCTTGCCTTCTCTATAGAGATGCTGACTCGACATAATTTGGGCTGTGTGTTTTTCTCTTTGAAGCTTTTCTTGAAAGCGTTATTACAAGCAACAAATTTAGCTAAAATCCGTGCATCACTTACTTTTTGCGTTGCTAATGAATGTTGCAACGAGACGAGAAAGACAAAACATTAATCATAATTTTCTCTTTCATAATTTTGCCCTACTATCCTTTTTCATCCTTAAGAACAAAGAACCGGCTTTAACCAGTAGACTATTTTTTTTAGATTCCCCTCGAATTGTCGGATTTGCCATCATGATTTGGCTTACCATGGGACCACCTTGGAAATATCTTCTTTCCAATAAAAAAAGACAAAAATTGGTTCATTAACGACGGAGTTATCAGTGAACAAACATAAAAAAAACAAGCATATATACGCGGTCCAATTGAGGAAGACGTTGAAGTCCCTTAAAAAGGAGTGAATACGGCTAATATCATTAGGTTGTAGTCAAAATTCACATAATTATTTTATCTTTATAACTGCTACTACTACTACTAAACAGTAGCATAACACAAAGCCAGAAAGTCATGTATATTATTTTCATGCTTCATCGCTGCTTAACATTAGGGAGGATGGTGTTCAAACGCTTGTCATTGTATTTTAAAAAAACGTGTATTGATTTGACAGTTGAAAACAAAAGTCACCTACCTACCGAAGTACTTATTTGTATGCCACCTTTTGTACAACCATTGCACCTACTAGCCAGTAGCCTATATTACCAATTAAATAGATCCTTCGAGACTATTTGTTATGAGAGACGCATACAGTACAGGTCACATAATGGTAATGTTAAATGTCACACTTGACAATAGTCCGCTCTAATTATAACGGAGCAAGCGTCCTTAATTAATACATCGGTGCCAGCAAGCATACTGTTCCGCGAGCTGTACTTCTGGCTAGCATTTGTAATTTGAAACTAAGATTCGTGGTTTGGGAGAAATTCGAGTCGTAGCATTTATGAGTAGGTATTATATTTACTTAAGCCGTGTGGTGATGTGGAATTGAATACATGTGTACCCCACCCAACCCAATTTTTCCCCTCGTGATGGTCGTAAAAGGCGACCGAGGGAACTCTCCAGAGGACGGGCAGCAGCGCTCTCTGTGAGTTAAACCACAACATCACTGCTATGACCAATTTGCCTGTCAAGCATGGCGATTATTGGCATTTTCGTACAAACTGTCATGATGATGTTGATCTTAATAATTTACCTAAAAAACAAATATATTTCTCGCCTTTTATTCCCAAAGCGGAGTAGGCAGAGGCACTTATTTGAATTTCACCGTACTTAACACTTATGTAAATATTCTCTACAAGTTACACACATAATGTACGAGCATACCTGAGAATGTACGAGCCAATATTATAAAATCAATTATTTACATACAAGCAGACTTATGAATAAAATAAAACCTCTCCCTACTTTGGGTATCTTAGTTTGAAGCACTACTTTTCTAACCCTATGACTGATCTACCTAAACTTTATCACTTGCTACATGTCACCGATCCCCCAAGCCTTATTACAAAAAACTCTGTGAACCGTGATAATTTTGCCTCTGCATATCAAGCTACTACCTAAAATCTACGATTGTATCTATTTTACACTTCACACCTATTAAGAGACACTTGCTAAGCAAATAAAAAAAGAAGTTGACACGTCATTTATTTGGTTACTATTAATCAATTTACTGTCATACAATTTAAATCCTTGTAGTTTAACACATTTTTAAACAACTTCAAAAAAGAAAGTTTCTCTATTCGCCCGTATAATTATGTCATAGGCTTTTTTATGTTTGTTCGCGGATAACTTGGTCGTTTATGAGCCGATTTTGATGATTATTTTTTGTTGAAAATAAGACATATCAAAGGTGGTTTCATGATAAGGAAATCAGCCTTTGATGATGGCAGACCAGAGCAATCCTAAGGGCGACTAGTAAGTTATTAATTCGGTTGCTTTTTCTTTAAAATGAGTGTGTATTAAAAGTTGAAACCTGGTATTACGGCGCGAATATTAACCAAATATACTTAATTATAATAATACTAGCTGTCCCGGCAAACATTCGTTTTGCCATAATAAGTCGCCTTTGTACCCTGTGTATTGGGAGAAATACAACTGGCAGGTGGATAAAAATAGATAGTAGCCGATTCTCATACCTACTGAATACGCATATGAAATTTGGTAAAAATCGGTAAAGCCGTTTCGAAGGAGTATGGCAACGAAAACTGTGACACGAGAATTTTATATATTA
>SJJU01003980.1:0-22846 GCA_012932125.1 Conopomorpha cramerella
CGCAGTACAGTCTGAAGGTCTTCAAGTCACTGGGGTGAATAGGTACCTACTGAACAAGTGTGCTCCATCGTAGACCACATCGCTGCTTAACATCAGGCAGGATGGTGGTCAAACGCTTGTTCATAGTGTTAAAAAAAATGATGTTTCCAGGCTAAGAGTGCACTTTAAGAAGCAAGTTCCTGTTAGCTATTTTCTGAAATCCTCACCACGAATCCTAACGATATTTGCCAAGGGGGTTTAAAACACCAATGAAATAGAACAGAGGTTTTATATCTGATCTGATACTTCTCGCGTTTTTGCAAAGGTTACAGACATCATTTATACAAGGTCATATTCTGTCATTCTTGAAATTCAGACCCCATGAGGAACAATGCAAAATCATTCATATTTATCTTTTTTAAATACTACTATTTGATACTTCATAATGAGAGAAATTTTGCCAGGCACGTAAGCACTGGCTTAACATATGTTTTAATATAAATTGTCACTTATTTTACAACTAAGCCAAGGTAGGTGTATGTCCACGTTTATTTCCACTCTTCACTTGATCACTTCAATTTTCTCAATATTTTACTAGAGCTCAGGTAAATAATTAACAGTAGAATCTAAATAAGTATGCGTTTGGGTTGCAGCGAGTAATACTTCTAGCGGAAGGAGGATTAATATAGAAAATAATTACCTAATTATAATTTTCATATTTAATTTCGAGGACGACGTATCGAAATAGGTATAATCATACTTGTATTAAATATTCTTCACAAACGTACATTTAAAATTGTTTAACAAAATATCTAATAGTTCATAGTAATATTTTACAGTGAGTATGTATTTTGATTTTACGATGTTTCTAACGGATACTTTAACAAATTGTAGTGTGGGGTTCGACGATCTAATGATAAATTACGTATCTACGATATTATATTGAGATACAGGTCTGTTCTATTATGTTTTCTACTTGGATCTACCAATGTAGGGTTGGATAAACCAAATAAACCTTTATGGTATGGACAAAGATATTATTAGTACATACCTACATATTTTTGGTTTGGATTTTTATGATAACATATACTCTCTATTCACATTATCACATTAAATTCAAATATAAATATTTTATTCAAAATGTAAGTTCGCAAGGCAATTTAACCAACAAATTGACCATCAATTGACGTTGCCTGTCGTTACTGCGCGTGTATTTTTTTTAATGCAGCCACCAAGAAATGCATTATACAGCCCATAAGATAAACAGGTTTTTTCTATTAATTACTATTTGTACCTAATATTTACTGCGTACAGAAATAATAGAGCTTAAAAAGCTTCAAGTCCAAGACCGTTACAGTTCAGGGTCACTACAACTACAAACAAACGACTCACAGACTTGCGTTGCTCCGATATTTCCTTCACTATTTTGTATCCAGTCTTCAACACAACATTTAACGTATCCATGTTCACACATCACTGTTTCACAGTCACATTTATGTACAAATACATCACACAGGGATGAAAATAACTGTGCTTGTTCAAAATAAAACTGTTATCTGTTAAAGGAGCGCACCGAACACATGTTTGCCGTCTTCGTAACCGAGAAGGAATAAGGATCCTCGTGGGGGAAGGGGAGCGACTACTGCCGACGACGTGCGTCGAAGCGCATATAAAAAAAGTGGTCGCCTCTGCAGGGGTACCATTATGTCACGTCAACCATCACAACGCCAGATCGCGTTGAACCACCGTCGCGTAAACATCCTTAGCCAAAAACGTTCAATATCTTTTGGTTTCCAAGTAAACACAGAAGGTAAGCGCGGGCACAACGGACCCCGCAGGTAGAATGCTCTACATTATCTCAGTGTGGTTTATTGCTACATCACGGGTCAAGTAAGTAGCTGTTTTTAGTACCGATATTGTAATAAATATGGCAATAAAATTTAAGGTCGGTTTTTAAATACTTTTACGATTTTAATACTAGTTAAATAAGTATTTTAAAAAATTGGTACAGATTCAAGTTGTATTGAGGGTAATGGCTGTTCAAATACCTTTCAATTCGTGGGATATTAAAAAAGTTTGGAAATACCTACTGAAGAACTTACGAATGTTACAAGTTAAACGCAAGCAAAAAGTAGGTAATGGCCAATACAGAACGACAAATTTTATTGAAGAATATTTAAAGCAAGTTTTGATAAAAAAGAAAAGTGAAACAGTGAGGAATAAATAAATGATTCTAGATAATTAATAAGTAGAGCAGTTTCACATAAGAACCATCGAGGTTAACAATTTACAGCACGTTTTTAATATGTTCTAGATTTTATTGACATTTAATTATGTTTAGGGCATGAAATTTTTGACGAAGCTTGTTGCCGATATAAATCTGTATTTAATATTTTAAAATAGTTGAAGAAATAAACTAAACGAGAATAAGGAGGACAAAAAAACAACATCGTAAAGGTTTAAGTCAGTTAACTTTACTCTAGATTGACTTCAATAGGTAAGGAAACATTCATAACAATCCTATCTAATCCAATCTTATCATACTATCCCTAAACAAAAATAATGTCCTGAATAAATGATCAACTAATAAGGTTCAATATTTCTGAATCTCTTTTAAAGTGAACTTTACTGCTCCGTCAGTCTGTTCCTTATTGAAGTGTGCACGAGTAGTCACTGGCATACTTGCATGTGTGCAGTGCAGCACACCTGCCGGGCACCGTCGTCGTCGGTCCCTAAAGACTCATACCGCTTCATGCATTATTCCCGGCATTGATCTCGGAAGGCGTCCTGCCCGAACCTTTGTTTATTTTTCTTTCGATTTTTTTCTGAACATCTGTGGATGGACAGCTTTTGTATTGTTTTGTTTTGAATAGCCCAGTCGCGAGCAAGCACGTGCTATTTGAAACGAACGAGAATAAAAATATAATTTGAAATCGTAAATAGCAGCTCTTCTGCAACCTTTAAGAAATGAACACATCTAATATACATAATATGTAATAAATATTTTGCTGTTTATTGCGGTCAACGTACCTTACACATGTTTCGATAGATTTCACAATTTTTTGGCACTTAGTGAGGAAATTTAAATCAATAATTTATAAATTGGTGTTTAAAAATACTCTCAGATATTTTATTAGCATAATACGTTAATACGGCTGAGTTAGTGTGCGTATTAAAGGGACTTTCGATTTTTCTATAAGACTCCGTTTTGCATTTCCTAAGTATCTGGACGAATTAAATCCCATTAAGTATGTAATGAACCTGAGAGTGAAAATGAGTGAAACTGAAGTACAGTTTGTCTCTTTTACACAAACGCGATTAGAGCAGGATAAATGCTATCTAGGTTCTGATTTCAGTAACGTTACAGAATGCTGCGTAAAACCCCGAGCAATGGTTTTAGAAACGTTGTTAGGCTTCCTAATACGAATTCAACAGCTTTTACTATGGGGACAATGCGGTGAAATGAAAAACAAAATTGTTTCATCTCCATACAAAACAGAAAAATATTTGCAATTGACATTTTGTATGTAAACGGAATTTTGTTTTTCGTGACCCAACATTTAGAAGTTTTTGTAGTAAAAGTTGTTCATATTGACGAGCCAAACAACATTTCTACGACTCGGGGTATGATGTTTTTACACGCAGTAAGTACTTTAATCTGGTTTTGAACTTTGAACAATGTTTCAAATCGATTGAACTGTGAATTATGCCGCGTGGAAGTCTTTCTATAACTCACGGGTACATTTAGTTTTGCTCTTGAACTGATGATCATCAGTACCTACGTTTAGTGCATTCCAATGTCACCAAACACCTACACAACTGTATGACAATAAGGGCCATTTTACGATGAATCATATCTATTGAGATATGACCTTCCACGTGTGAGTGAGTCAGCGCATCAATCTCGTCTATTTATAGCTTATCAGTGCAAGGGACTCCCTGCATCCTTGTAACATAAACAGAAAAAATACGCTGGAGCACATGTTTCAAGTTTATTTGTTTATAGTGCATGTGGAAAATAATACAGTAGTAAGTACATAATTTCACAGATCCTCTAGATAAACATTTTAAGTCATGTACTTTATTAGCTCTAGTTAGTAAAAGAGAAGAGAAATATATTATTATCAAAAGCATATTACAATATAAATGTTTTTTTGGATGATAATACATTTTGTTAATGACATTTAATATGAAATTTTGTAATACAATTATTTATCTAGTAGGAATATTATTGTGCTAAATGTTAAAATATAAATTTGTATTGGCTATTTGGGCTTCTATTCAATTCAAGACCAAAATTAGCCAAATCGCTCCAACCGTTCTCGAGTTTTAGCGAGACTAACGAACAACAATTCATTTTTATACATATTATTATAAAAGATAGAAGATAGATAAACTGATCTAACCTAATGTTACTAATAAAAAGTTATATGGAGTATATAACTTGTTTCATCTCTTTCATACTATGTCAGTTGTATGAATCAGAATGTGACAACAAAGTAACTGACAGTAATATTTATTTTTATTTGTAAGACAAGAAACAAGAGAGATCAAGACCAAGAGATGGTTGGTTCGATTTCAGAACTAATTTTGCTCGATACTTCCAATAGAATATACTGCGCGTAAAAGGAGTCCGAATAATGCTCAACTTTTACTACGTGGACAATGTGAAAAGAAAAAAAAATGTTTCATTGCCATATAAAATAGTTTTTTTTGCCACGGGTGATGTCATTTTGTACGGAGATGATTTTTTTTCATTTATCCGTATTCTAGCATTACTCACATTTTAAAATATATTATGTATAGAATACATTATTCCCTCCGCCTACAAAAAAATCTAGAAAATTTCACCAGCACACATATTGGTATGCCAAATATGAAGTATGGTTATTATTACGAGAGACAAACACAAATATTATGCAGGAATGCTTCAAGTGTCATGTACAAGAAAACGCCCAAACTTACTTAGGTACGTTAATTATGTATTCATGCATGTATTAAGCACGCTGGGCATTGGTCAGTGAAACTCGAAAACTTAACTTGGCTCCTGTAAACAAACCACTTTCCCTCGAAGTAATCACGTGTAGGAAATTAGAACTTTAACCCTTTACCAGGCAAAGGGAATATACTCGTAGAACCCACAGTATTTTGAAAATTAGTTAAAAAAAATAAATAAATGAATAAAAAAACAAATCCTGGTAAAGGGTTAAAGAAAAATGTAATGACTTCTACCACTTCAATATAGTCATCTCTACGATTACTACTTTAAAGTTCCCAGCAATTGAACACCCTGACTTCCTTATCATGGAATCAATAAAGAATCATCAAAATAATAAGTAATAATAAGAAAACGAAACGACGAAGTTATCGGCGAACAAATATAAAAATAAGCATATAAACCGTTAATAGAGAAAGACTAAGTAACTCAATATTGTTCACCGGTTATACATGCGTGAATATAATCAAAGGCAAGCTCGAGCTTACCTTTGTTATTATACTGGACGTTTCGACGTAAAGAAAGAACTAAAAGACTTAGACTAAAATACTAAGTTTCATACCAAATTACGATCAGCTTGCAACTTTACATGAAACGACCTTTTTTTTTGGACAACCTTTGGTTTTTTTTTTGTTTGTCCTAGTGAGTTATAACAGCTGAGTGTAACCATCGAATAGTAATTATAGTAGTTGTATGTTACTAGCTGAGCCAATGTTTTAAGCTGAAGTTCATTGTTTCTTTCGACCCGACTTAGCTGCAGCCTTAGCACGCGCGTCATTGGGGAATTTTCAGGGCCCTTCTTTCTCTTAATTATGACAGATGGCGCTAGTTGTCCTAGGGGGATAAATGTCAACGACATTACTAATTTCAAGCAGTCAGTATTGAAGGTGACAGCCAATTGTTCTATTGTTTGTTTATAAGTTACAAAAGTGTCTGAACAACGAATAACATACCCAAATAATAAAAAACGTACTAAAATATAACTGACAGAAGTTATCCTGGACACCTACTACCAGACACATCTAGATATGAAAATTCCCCATTAAGATACGACATAGAACAAAAATGCGCTCTGATTGGTTGTTATGTCACGTCTCGTGCGACTCAGCTTGCTTCAACAAATCACACAAACAAAAGACCCAATACAAAAAAAGGCCGATTTTGTAATTTAAGTTTTGTATACTATGTATGTATTTTATGTTAAGGTTCAATTTCATAAAATGACACATTTTGTTTTGTGTCACTTTTGTTCTAACTGTGCGATGTCTTGTTCCTTCTTTCTTGGAGCGGTGTACTAGGGGGCCAATGTTACGTGGCGAAAATACGATCTCGCATACATACAAACTTGATCAGCTGATTGCTGATAGCTCATGAATCACTCCGTTAAACAACAAAATCTGATGCGTACTTTTAAAGATCTAAGCATACGTTGACAGACAGCGGGAAGTGAGTGAGCTCATAAAAAACAATCGTTGAACATAATTGTTTATTACATATAACAACTTTAATAACACTTAACCGCCATTTAAACGCTAAAGTCGTTAAAGACCCGTGCCTTTAATGCAGCAACGGTATCTGCACCTCCAGTGACAAAAGTGCTACACAAATTGCGATCAATCAACGCCGCCTTCACAAGCATTAGAAGGAACAGTTTGTGCTTCACCACAAGCACAGATAATATCCACAAGTGTGCCGCTCTCCCGTTAGTGCATTGCTTGAGGAAACTTACTCTTGCAAAACTAATCTGGTCTAACTATGCATACGGCTCCCTCGGTAAGGTAGCTCAAGCCTCGGCAATTACGGGCAATGGGCTCCTGGGATTTAGATTGTAAGCGTAACGGACTGGCACTGCAGATTGGTATGCGATGAGAATACTCATCTAATTGCTAAATGTTGAATGGCAAAACGTTATATTTTATATTATGCAGTTTAATGAAATAGTTCACACATGGCAGGCGACAGAAAGATCTGTTATAGGGCGCATACTCACACTGTGCCAGCCATGCTAGAAGTTGTGATTGAATTCATTGAGCGGATCACAAAGATTGTGAGTATACGAAAGATGTTTTCGGAATATGAAACGTACCTACCTTCTTTCGAACTTTCCAGAAAAGGTATGACAGTACCTAATGACAGTTCTTCGCCCTTGAAAATCTGTCAGAAAAATGTCAAAGAAAATTCCCCATTACCGTTAACCCAAATAATAAAAAAACGTACTAAAATATGATTGACAGAAGTCATCCTAGACACGCTAGTAGATACTAGCGACATTTAGATAAGATATTTTTGGAGTTTGAAAAATCCCCATTAATTGGTCTAAAATGTACGAACTGTAAAGCCCCAACAGAAGGAAACTCATCCTAATATCTATCAGTGGCGTGCACTGGCTTTTACGACAAGGTAGGCAGTGATCCCCAAGGATTGACACCTATGTATAGGCAACTCGTCTTTACGAAATATAGGTAACCTATGACCTTCGTCAGCCTATGTCGTGAGTACAACGGTAAAATATCTGCCAATAACTCTATTATTAGTTCGGGAAGCTTCAATACTAAGGTAGGCAGTGTCTTTTTGCCTATATGGTGTGCACGCCACTGATATCTATGTAATGAAAGTGAAGCACAAATACCTACACAATCTTTGTATAGTATACATACATTTTTCCATATCTTGTGCACAGGATGTGCACAATGTCACACTGTCTACAACCTTCAAAGTTTGGGTGCCCTTTCCGCGGATACCACTGCGGCGGTTGTCCGCGAGGGAGCGACTAAACCACTCTAAGGAAGCATAAACAGAGGTACGATTCCTATAATAATATCAAGGTCAACCAATCATCCCTGTAACTACTTAATTTACTTTAAAATAAAAGGAACAGCAACAATATAGATACATTACTTAATTTGCTCCGGATGCCCAGATCTCATATCTCAGATCTCGGTTTATAGAGGAGCTGTGACAAATGGCTATGTATGTTTGAAATTGAATTATTACGTAGTTTCTCATTTTATATGAACTTTAAGTGAAATTAGCATACAGGTGTCAAACATAATGTATTCGCACCTAGTAAAAAAAACACCTCATATACATAATTTAATTTGCTTAAGTACCTTTTTTTAACGTGGGGAAATCTGTTATTGATACCCCACTGCTGTCGAGAAGAACGGCGGGGTTACATATAGGTACGCTCTTTTACTTTTTTTAAATATATATTTTACCGTTTGCAAGTTAAACTATCCTCTGGTGACATATATTTATTGTATTTTCAAAAATATTAATATAATAAACTAGCAAACCCGGCGAACTCCGTTTCGCCACCGGATGGGTTCGTTTCGTTTACCCGCTTTTCTGTTGAATTTTTTCCTGAATTTTCTTTGCTATAAACCTCACGGAGCCCGAGACCTTTCCAACGAATGCAAAACCGTGAAAATCGGTTCGTGCGTTCTGGAGTTATAGCGTCAGGGAGGAAATCCCGACTTATTTTTATATAGTAGATATGTATACGCTCTTTTACTTTCTTTTTTTTAAATACATATTTTACCGTTTGCAAGTTAAACTATCCTCTGGTGACATAGGCTATACTTATTGTATTTACAAAAAAATAATATAATAAATACATATGTGGGACTCGCACCCAATAAAACCCTACGGTGACCATTACCGCCTTACTGCCACGGCCCGCAGAGCGACCTGAGCCACTATATCCAAGGGTGCTTAAGTAAGTAAGTAAGTAAGCCTATCCGTAATGTTTTTCTCATCTTGACAACGCTAAGATGATCTCAATGACAGTAGCAAAGGGATGAGCACTTTTACTGGAAAACTGCAAGTGATAAACAACAAACTTGATTTATCTTCTTATAGGAGAATAGAACAATGGCATGTCTTTTACCATGTAATTATTGAGAGAGTTGAGAAACTTTAATTGCACATACCAACATCCTACCAGTAGTATTTGATAATGAACGAGCGTGTGAGAAATCGTACTACCAGAGAGCAACGAATGATATAATAAATACTAATGATTGGTGTACTGTTACAGAATTAGCAAACGGAGACGCGGACACGGGAAAAATAATCGAAATCATCAAATGTACAGTGTAGCAGTGATACTAAGCTTTCGCAATAATTTCGGTGAAAGTGAAAAATATCAAAAATCGTGCAGGTTCATCGAAGCAAATTAAATTATTCGGAAGATTACCGCGGCAATGCTGGCACGCTGATGCCCACACAGCACCAATAGCATTTACAAATTATGCGGCTGAGCAACACTTTGTTGGTACAATTTAAATAATCAAATACATAGTATAAATCAAAGTCGCCTCTCGCTGTCTGTGCCTATGTATGCTTGAAACTACGTAACAGATTTTAATGCAGTTTTCATTATTACATACAAGGCAGGTCTATATGTGTAATACATGGATATGATAGCGGAGAAACACTGTTAATAGTGTATTATATTGGCATTACAACGTTTGTCACGTCAGCCAGTGTTTTAACGAAACAAAAAGATGCAGGGCTGATATAGCTATCATAGCCATATAATATAACCAAACGCTCTGGTTTCGGAACAAATATTCTAGGACTAATAGTGGTATATTTATATTTTTTAATATGAAATGATTAAAAGCGCACAGAGACAAAAATAAAGAAAATAACTAGTAATAGAGATTCTTAAATAGATAAATAGAGAGTTCACGAAGGCACATATGCCAAAGTGTACAGAGATGTACCTACAAGTATTTTACAAAGGGACAAGGAACGTACGTAAATACCTTTCTAGTTGCGTTGAGCTTCCATCGCAGTTCAGTGATAACCTTCGCCCATCTTTCTGAATTCTCCTTGGCTTCCAGAGCATAGTCGTGACGAGTACGCGACGCTTGACTTTTCGAGGACACCTGAGACTTGTCTGAACGACCGATCGCTGATGAGGTCATATCACTTTAATAGACTCTCTATATTATTATACGCCACCTCTGTAGTCAATAGTCATTTTTCATAGGCAATTATGACAAAATTGGTTTGTTGTGAACTGTAGCATATAGCCAAGTCATCATCATGTCCAGCCCAATACCGGATGATATAAAAGCTTTCTTAAAGTAAAGTGAGCCATCCGAAAATAGATCAATACTTGATTGTGCCTAATCGTTGTAATTATTCGATAAAAATGTATGCCTATTTTATCTGCATGTGACTTAAAATTAAATTAAATTTGTATTCACACCCATGAGTACTGTGTCTAGTAGGGGAAGTAAAAGTGATAAATAATAGGTACTAAGTACATATCTACATATATATCTGTATAAATGCCTCATGCTCAATAAGTGGTTAATTTAGCGGATGGGACTATTGGGCCACAGGTCATGCATGTGTCACTAATGCCCTAACATTATCTATGATGAATGGCCAATTTGTTACGACTTAAAAAGTCTATACCTATAGCCACCGCGACTTTGAACACTATGCACACCTGACCAAGGATTATAAATGCACCTACGTAGATTTCAATAAATGTAGGTGACATCGTAAATCTAGGCCTTGACGAAACTTGTTGAACAATTACGAAGAAATTGCTTTTTGAAATCATAAATTCGTCATCGCTCCAAACGAGACGAGACGAGACGATAAGCGAGGCATATCAATCAGTTACTACTTGATTACGACTCCGGGCCGACACCGTTTCGCTAAGAATATTTCTGTTGATCACGACCAAGAGGCATTCAAAACATTGGCCGAAAATGAACGACGAATAAAAATGCCGGCCCCCAAACTCAGACCGGTCAGCAACTGTGCCACTTGTGCGCAGAAAGAAAACTGTCTGAGATGCACATATGTGTACATATGCACCACAATCAGGTTTTCTTGATGATGTCGGAGACCTTGATGATTTCGTCGCTAACGATCGCCTTCTGTCACCTGTCTGTTTCGCTACTGTACGTAAATCGATTTCGAATTACATTTAGCTCTTTACACGGTGACTAATCATAATATTATGTAGAAAGACACTCTTATTAGGGTTCTGTGTTTGAGTTGCTGAGGCAATAATCGAAGTAGAATAAAAGAATGGAAGATAAGTGAAGCATAATGTGGGAATTTTGCAGTCGGCATTCTATGGCTCTTTAAGTTCCCAAATTTGTCAGTTCCATGGCCAATCTCAAGTGAAGGTCTACCCGCTTGAACTATCAACTAAGAACAATAGCGTTTAGGAGTGCCTTTGTATCAATGAATGAACACACAATTTATCTCTTCCATAGACATGTTTATGAACACAGCAGTTAGTACTAGTACTTACTATCTGCGAGTGCGTACGGAAATACTGTTACGTCAGATTAGTTATTCCATAGTGGGTGACCCGATGATGCGCTCCTCCCACAGTCCGCACATAATGTTAGGTATGAATTTGATCTTTGAACCAAGAATATTTCACGTGGAGATCAACGATTTCACTTTTAACTTGCTTTGCATTATTTGCATACGAAAATTAAGTTTTACGTGATAGGTATCGATGATCGCACATGTTGTGTATAAACATCAACGTACCTCTATCTACATGGTAATAGAGAAAATGAAACGTACGTACATGAAAATAAATTAAGAAAGTCCTGTCGTTCACTAATGGAGTAGCTCGTGCAATGAATGTAAACGCAAATTCACCAGCACAAAGTCTACGCGCCGCCGGTCGTTTCCTTTTAACATCCACTTTCTGCATTGGGACTGCCGGAAGGTGTCGACATAAGACAAGAGACTTTACTTATCCGCTTAGCACTCTCTCAGGCTATTCAAGCGTCAAGATTTATCAACAATTTCCCTGGAAAAAATAGATAAGTACCAACCAGAATGCGGTCTCTAGTTTCCATATCAGCTTTAATTGCACCGGTTTGCCTTGGTCGCTTGCTATGGATCGACGTATCTCATGAAAGTGAGAGACTTTATGAGTTGTTACGTAGCCAGGTTGAAGATTTGTTCATCATATCACAGCGACAATGTGCATAACAAAGCTCGTGATGAGACAAGGATGTGAAAACGCCGGAAGACACTGACGGCGCTCGATGGATTGGAGCGTCTTTCTTTAGGATTATTATGTTACGCAATCCGCAAATTTATTCCCACGATAATGAGCTTAAACTTACACAGATAGGATATGATCTTGCTTGATAACTTTCTCTACATTTCTCCGGATCGATACATTTTTAACTTTGAAGATGAAATTTATTAGATGCGCGTAGGAGAGATTGTGAAATAAATTAGTAGTTTTACTCTATGTGTGACAGGTGAGTCACAGTCGAGTCGGTCTCATATTTGTATGCTAAATGGGTACCATGCTGGCTTATTTACCGTTCTGTCACCTATTGTGGTCGTATGATAATCAATTTCCCACATGCTAATAGTAGGTAGGTTCCATAAATGGCAATAAGTGCAGAGAGAGAAGGAATAATAATTTTATTACTTGATCTTTATTATTATCGTTTAAATATCTTATACTTACTAAAGGCCAAGGTAATTATCAAACGACGTCAGTATCTTTTAGTCGACGACATGATAGCGGCATCAACTGTATAATAAAAGTATCAGAGAACTCTTCAGAGAGATCTATTCCCTTGTAATAATGTCGATATTACAACGAAAACATTCTTGAAGCTTTACAGACAAAAGTCATTCGTGAGGATACTTTCACTGACTTTGTGCTCCAATTTATAGAGCATTATGCTCTTGTGACATTGAATTTTAAATCACAGTTGTGAATGCGCGTTATTTTGCATTTTACACACTTTCAACATGAAAAACACAAAGATGGCGACAATTCAACTGATGGTAATTTGTACGCGTGTGAAAACACAATGAACATCTAGGTCCCATCCGTTCAATGAGCACATGAACTTTCTTTGGCTGGATGGAGAATGCAGAAACCACAAACTGCGGTCGCACCTGCTCCCGTCCCCATGTCGATGCAAGCACATCAGTCTAAAGTGGGACCTACATATTTAGGGTCGACCTCAAAGGCCAATGCCCCTATCAAGACCACAAGTGCAATAACAACCGACTAAGTTAGAAATCTAAGGATCCCCCTAATGGCTGTATGTTAGCAAGTTGCAACGACCTGAGACGTCATTCATTGATCACTTCTGTGATATTCCGCGTCTTGTCACGCGATGCGGCGCACATCCGACTTACATAGCCCTAGGATGTGAGAAACATGACTATTTTATTTTTAATAGGTCGTAATAGGCTCCCCTGAGGGATTCGATGTAAATGAACTTCCACTACATTTATACGAACACTTATTCGTGTTCATAAAACAGCATTTAGGGGCTATTTGAACCACCGGAAGATAGTGGATTCGAGTCAGATTGCACGAGTTCACAAATTGATCTAAATACGGGATGAGTTCCATTGAATTTTCGAGTCGTAATGTGTTTTTGCTTTAAGGATTAAAAGGCATGACTAAATTAATAGAATTTTGATAAGTAAGTAGGCGTTTGACTGGAGTCTTCAATTAATTTGAAAGCAAAATCAAAGGGAGTAGGAATCATGCCAACAAACTAAAAAAAAAACATTGTGTATGACTTAATCAGTATTTAGTGAATACAAACACACGAAATTAGCACCTTCGCGGAAGTTAGCATATGATTTTGCGGAATGCTTCTGACTTTACGACGTGTGAAGGTCGATAGACTTTTCGCACTTACATAACGTTTGTTGTTTCATTCTTTCTTTGGGTTATATACATTTTCGGAGTGGCTGACGAGCAACTAATCTACATTTAACGACTTCACAAGTAAGTTGTCTATGTAGATTTTTAGGACCAAATTGATAGACATCATGACGCTAGTCATTGTTACCAATCCTTCGCTTCGATTCACTTATTATTCAATTTATTGTACCCCGGCTGTGTTTAACTTGTTACCGTGGGAATTTTGAGATAAAATCTAACTCCATACCAAGTTTTATTACAATCTCTCCAGCCATTTCGACGTGAAGAACTAATAAACATACACACTCGCGAACTTATTAATGTGACTAATCTGAAGTTCACTGTGATTCCAACATTGCTCTGGATGGATCCAGTCATATTCGCATGTCTTTTATGACATAAGAGATTCTTTTGGATTAGTACGCAAAATTTATTTTCTTCGAGATATTTCTATGCCTATTCAAGATTTCCTGCATCGCTATACTAGGATATCAACATTACATATCTATAGTTCTGTCAGAACAGACATTTGAGAAATTTTGCATTACGCAATAAACGTAAGAACAATTCTCTTTATGTCCAAAAAACAATAAACTAAAAGATAATCTTTAGTACAATTTTCAAGTAGCTTTTACCTAATGCTTTTACGGCAAAAGATGCTGCTAATGTCGTTGTGCTGACAAGAAATGATAAATGTTCTCTAAGAATTCTATTGTGCAGCACCGCTAACTAAGTGATGTTTAAATGGCCATGTTTTTTTGGCTTCGAGCTAATCTGGTTTAGCAATGTTGTTATTTATCGTGAGAGCTTTATAGAGCTCTATGTAGCGTATCAACGCTCATCCTGGAAGGAGTTGTTCCATCTATTCCAAGGGACAGAATGATGGAAAGAAAATGGAATGCCAACCATGCACACAACGATGTGTGCAAAATTTTTGCATGCTAATATTGGCGAAATGTTAAGGAAACTCATTTTAATGATAACATCATATGTATGTACCATATTTCAAGCAAATAAAGTATATTCTATTCTATTTTACACGTGCCTATTTCACAACGATGTGTGTTGGGATGGCCAGTTGCGATAAAATGGAACAACTCATTTTTCTTCCAGAGGGTTGTTCCATCTCTAAACCAGAGATGGCAGTCTGCAGCCAAACTCTTCGACTACAATCTTCCCATCACAACTGACTCAAATATTAAACCACAGCCGCTCAAGTTGTTGTAATATGAATATTTTGCAAATATAGTAGGTATAGTATAAATAATTAATGAGAAAAGTTAGATGGTAGTTTATGAAGTAGAATCAAATCAGCTGTTTTTGTGCGAGAGGCCGCGGCCGTATGGTAATACAGCAATTAGAAATCGGTGAACGAAACCATGTAGCCGATACATGGCCAGCTTTATCGTCGCGATGAAAGTTGCGCAGGCGCACCGAAACTAAGCACGTTCAACCGTACGATATGTATCGAGATATAATGCTGAGCTTATCATATTTTACTACTGTTTTTTTAAGGTACAGGATGCTTATATCTTTATATACTCACGTGGTTATCTCCCGCTGGATCAGACCCACTTTAGTTAGATCGCAAATACCTGAAGTACGATTTATAGATAATAAAAGGAGAGGAAAAGTTAATTTACTTGTATCTAATGAAATAGGCACGTGTAAAATAGAATAGAATATACTTTATTTGCGATAAACCACGTTTATTGCTAAGACTGTGCTGTTTAAGACACTTCAGTTAAGAGTATAAATCTGTATGTTCTTATCAATGGAAGTTGTACTAACATCATAATTCTTCTAATAAATAACGATATATCAGTCATTCGGGAATCTAAAAGGATTGCGAAAACTTGGTAGGTACATTGTACAAATAAAAAAAAACAATTCACTATATTTTATGTTAGAGCAAAAAAAACTATTGCTTGAAAGCGAAACATTTGCATTTGTTTTCATATTATATAATCGGCGTAATATTACATATAATTACTGATGCATGAAAAAGATATTTAACGGTTTCAAAAATCAGTCACAATATCTTTTCTGGTTACACTGAAATAAATTATGAAATGTACGTTCTGAAATCTAGAACCAATCTATGTTTTCGCTTGACTAACATTTTTTTGGCTAAACTTGGTGAAACTTTTTACTACTAGGTTGCATAAATATTTCGTACATATCTCTAGATAAGGTTAATATTTGTACATATTATGGGCAACTATATTTTTCTTCCCGGTTAATCCATCTATTGTTCCTAAAGTAAAATACCCCCCCTCCTGGGGTAATGGAGTAGGTAATTGAACATCCTATAAGTATAATGTCATGCCTATGTGTAGATATGTAATAAAAATACGTACCATGTTCCTTCTGTAATATACAGAACTTAAGGGTTTTTGGATAATGCAATAAAAATACTTGAACATCAAATATCCCTACTTCAGGAGCAATAGCAGATGGACTAACACTTTCTCCTGGAATTAACTACCAAGAGCTACTATAAAAAAATCACAAACATGTTCTAATGTACACACATCAAAAGTGTCTAGGGATCAAGTACATTTTAGAAGATTGAAATCAAGAATATATTTTACATAATTTATACAAAATGTGGTGATAAGACATTGATACAGGCATGGGGAATTAAGTAGAAACCAATCCAGAAGATTAGATTTGATTTAAATAAATTAGATTTTTTTAGAGATAAAAATGTTCCTGATCCCTAGACACTTTTGATGTATGTCCATACAAATACAAAATACATATACACTTTACTATCGAACACGAAGCGTACAAATAGGTAATTTATTTACAGTTGCATAGGGTGCAATCAGGGCTAATGCCTTCGTAGCATTTCCTATTTTGTAAAGTTTGTAGTGACAGAAATTGCGTTTCTAGAATGTGATCACGTTGATCTACAGTTACTTCTATCAGCTCCTAACGGGTTTCGTTAAGTAACAGGCGACATGCTGGTAAGTATTGCGATAGTGTTCTGTTGCTTATTGAGACATTGGACATGTGGAGTTTTATAAAAAAAAACTAGTGGACGCCCCGCGATTTCATTCGCGCAGTTTAGTAGTACCTGCATGCCAAATTTCAAGCGTCTAACTTGAGCGGTTTAGATATTTTCCCGTTAATTTCCGTTGCTGTTGGAATTCCTGGAATTCCTTTCTTAGTGAACCCCTATGGTGCCTAAGCTACCTCCGTACCAAATTTCAAGTGTCTACGTTTCGCTGCTTGGGCTGTGCGTTGATTTGTCAGCTTTTCCTTTTTTTATATTTAGACTAGTGGACTCGACAGACGATGTCCTGTCTTAACTATTAATATGAATATAAAATTAGTATAACCTCCAGGGTGGCCTGTGCCCAGCAGTGGATGTCACGAAATATAAAATATCCTATCTCTCAAATTGGACGAAATTACATGTAAATGCCAACTTTTGTGAATATCGGTAGCCTTTCATTGGGAACAAACATCATGACACTGGATTTTTATATATTAAGATATATCTCAAGTAGTAGTCAAAGATAGTTGAAAACGAAAGAGATGCAATTACTTTATCATCGTTCGTCTTTCGACTCGATCTTTCGTTAATTTCTTCTTAAACAAAACTCCTCATTGTTCTGAAGAATTTGTCTTGGAATCTATTAGAAACTACACTGAAGTGTCCTGAACTTAATCGTGTCTGTTAACTGTTAAATAAGGAAGTAGCAACTAAAAAAAACAACAGAATAAACATTTACAGAAACCTCAAATCGTACTAGTCTTTAATTTAGTGGAAGTTATACAATTTGACTTCTGGTGAACAAAATGAATTTTCATAAGTTCCACGCACACTGTTTCCAATACTTTCAACTGAACGAACGAACGTGGGGAAATAATGAAATGGGGCACACATTTTTTTCTCTACCTTCGCATTGTCTTATGCAGCATTACCAGAGAATTATATATAACAAAAGCATGTCTTCTTGACGACGGTGTGATAAGAAAAAATATCTTCTGCTGTTTGTTTTCACTTTCATACACCATTGTGAGTCGTGTGGACGTCGTACAAGATATTATGAGCGCTCGACTCGAGCTTTGTGGCCATGACACAGGTATTCAACACATAGCTCCGAGTAACGAGCCAGGCCATTTAGCAGACGATGGCGACGAAGGCCCTTTGTATGACTTTTAATCAGAAAAAACCGGAATGAGACATAAAACCTTCGTACTTTATATATGTTGACATACACATCATACTTTGTAGCTAGGTAGGTACATGTGCCGTAGGTATATGAGCCACTTTAGAAATGAGCCCCCTAGGTCACTTAAAGCCTCACAAAAGGGAATCTTAGAAAATGTAATGATGCTAATTGATCAATAATTTGGTGAGAATTTCCAATATTCCGAAGATAATCTTACAATCTGTGTTATTAGAACAAATAAAGCTCCTATCGTACTTTTTACGCTCCAGACCAGCACGCAAAAGAAATTTTAGAAAATAATATGCACAGTTACATAAATGTCGTATAACATGTTCAAAGCTAATAAAAACGATAAAATTCAGCCACATTTCTAATGGCATCCGACAATACTTTTACGCGGCCGAAAATCTCGAAATACTTTAAGCAAAAGCAAGCGACGATTAAATTCGGGGCTTGATTGATTTGACTTACTTTGGATACATAGGTATTTTTGTTTCGCAAAAGTTAACTATGCGCAATGTCTTCCCATGTAGGACATGAAATCAATAATTTCGCACGCAATGCAACGGACCCCCACTGGCCGCAATTGATGTTTATTGCAACCCATTGGTGGTCATGCGTGAATTTACATTTGACAGATTACAGTTGGAACATTATGGGCCAAATGTGTGAAAGCTCACGTACATCAAAATCTCATTATTGGCTTCATAGGTGATTTACAGAACTTTCGTAAGTCGTTGCGGGCTTGTAAGCTTAAAAAAAAAATGGAAAGTGTGTCATTGTACTTCGTTTATTTTGATCTAGACAATAAGAAGTATTTATATTTTGGCATTATCCTAATTGCCTTGATTTATTACCATTACAGAATGGATTCATTGTATAGTCGATTATGGTACGACCTATTTTCTTTCGGGCTTTCCCCTTGTGGAGGTCAACGGACTCCAAAATTGTATTGTTTGAGCAGCTGACAACTGATAAGGGTGAGCTATGTGCACAAGCTATCTGCAACGTTTGAGCTCTATGAAAATATCAGTGCAACGTTTTTTATCATCATTTGAACATTGGGTTAAATTTAGAATTGATGTCATAACAAAGGTTACATGTTTTCCTTAATTACGTCTGCTTTAGTCGATACAAATATTCAGATGAGGATGGAAATTATCGTTGGTAATGTATACCTTATCGCTACAGACACACACGTAGTTGGGGTTGCAGTAGGAGCAATCGCAGTCATCTGAGCATTGGCTCCAGAAGACCTCCCCGTTGCAGCCGAGCCGGCCTCCCGACTCCACGTCAACCCACGCTCCGCGCCTCATTAGGACCCTCACTAAAAACACTCCTTACAAGGCAGTACTGTATGAAAACAATCACAAAACAACCATAGCACACTGATTCCGATAATACGAATCACTGGATGTCAATTACACAACAAAAACACTTTAAAAATCCAACAGTAAAGTACAATATCCCCGATGAATATGTACTAGGGTATCATGAAACGGGCAGGTTTGGCGGAGGCGGCTTTAGCAAGACCGCCTCGCTACGACTCATCAGACAGACTGGGCGCGCGCGGGACCGCACGCTCTCGAATCGACTGATATCAACAGGGACATTCGGGCCAAACAACGACGATGAACCCAGCCTACACAATTGTTACGTGTTACCTACTAAACCTTACCTATTTGTTTTTACAGTTATGATCAGAATAATTTAATTCAAATATTTGTCAAAACATTAGACAGCCACCGCAATCCTTCATTTAATTTGATACAAAGTGCAACCAAATTCAAACCAATTTTGTCACTTTAAATTATTCACGCACCGATTGTCCACAAAAACAGGACAGCACAAATCACTCGCGCAAATAAATTCATGAATTATTTCGTTTAATGTCGTACATACAGTGTACGTGAAAGAGCCGACGGGTATACTTTGAATCATTGATTGTCCACACCGGGCCGATTGTTGCATAGTAGTAAACACTAGGCATTCAGATAGCTCTGTTTACAAATGTTTGGTAAACAACAAACATAGCGTTCAATTGTTCATTCTCATTGCTTTAGTAACGCATGTGGGAAAAGCAGGGGAGTGTCTTCCAGTAAAAGGTACAGATAATATTCAAGAAATTGTCGTACATTATTGAAATGACTCAATAAAATACGGTTCAGGTGAATTTATCGTAAATAAAAACTTTATAGACTTCCGAGAGTGTTCAAAAAAGGAAGACAATTCGATAACCATCAAACCAGTGATAAATTAAACTCAGAACAACATTTACTTGAAGGTTCTAGTGTTACGTCTTTCTTTAATGGGAAGAAATTCCGTTGTAATAACCAAAAGTTCCTTTAGGAGGTTGGATTTCCATAATATTGCCAGTGTTCCACATCTTTGCAAATTTTGTGTTTTAAGAAAACCTTCAAAATAAGAACGTAGATAATTGCCTACTACAGTTAACGAATTAGCCTGCAAAAAGTAATTCATACTGCCTCCGCAACAATTGAGATAAATCATGTTGATTCGAAACTTGTATTAATTTATTCTCGATACTTTTTACGCGATTTCCACGATCGACTGGTTCTTGGGTACATACATATGTGTTAGTATTTGGGTTACAGTGTCGCGCATCAAGATTGCCTTTTTTGCGTCACCTTTATAGGAGGCGGTAACGTTTCCAAGCAAATTACTTTCACGAGGCTCATTGTCTTCCTCACTACAGACAGGTACTTTAGGTAATTATGATTACACAGTATACCTACTTCGCGGAGTAGTAGTTTTCCTACATCTGCGACTTGTAGAAAATTAGCCACCTATAAACTATGAAGCTCTCTTTTCTTTACTAATTATACTTTGCAGACATAGTCTGCCTAATGACATTTAATAGATATTTCGTTACAATTTCATTGCGCATTAACAGGTCCACATCGAGGTTACTACTCTGAAATAATTGCTAAAGATACTATTCCAATTCCACTTATACCTACAAATTAACTTCTTACAAAATTGATATTCAAAGAAACAGTATCCACAAGTCGGGTAACACTCTAGATCGAATATCTACCAGTTTTATTGCAAAAGAATTCCGCTTCTCGAAGCCCACGTAATATGCATATTTGTTGCAAGCTCTGTGACCATTCTATACACGAGTCTTTCAAAACTTTAGTACCTATTTAACAAACACTAAACATGCCTGCATAACCACGCACCATCATTTCTGTGAGGGCAGGCGAACCATATCTACATCGAATAACACAAAAATAAAAGACTATGGTACATCAAAAGAAACCGAATCAAAAAAGAAAGTTTTAGAATTAGTTCCAATTAATTTGATACAAAATCGATCACATTGGGTCAGTGGTGCCGAAATGAACGTCGAATCATCAATTACATGAAAATCATAATACAATAGCAAGATGATGGGGCACGTTCTGAAGGGGCGGAGACAACATGCGGCGTCATCATCACCAGTCAACAGCCCGGCTGTTTCATAGTGGCATTGACTCGGCATTGAACTTTGGGTAGTATCACGCACCGGGGAGAAAACTGAGAGAGCATCGAAATCAGACGGGTTATGTAAAAACGACATGTTTGCAAATTTTTTGTGAAAGCACCATCTTTACTTTTGTGGTGAGAGCATAACAACATTGATGATGTGCACCGCCTTTTATGCATGTCAATGTCTCGGTATGGCGTGACAACATATTTGGATTGTTATGAACATGATGCCGGAAGTGTGATAGAAATGTCTGGAGGCACAGACGAAGATTTGCCGCAGACTCCAAAGAACAAGGCAGCAAACAGGGAGACCAGTAGTTTCATCGCTTTGGCATCGTAGCGGAAAACGATGTGCATCGCTGTTTTTCTAAGGAGCACAGTGAAATGTAAGTAATGAAATCAGCAACTACCAGAATGTGGTAGACTTAGACCAACGTTCACGTTACAATAGCAATAGATTCTGTACGGCTCATGTTTTGGATTTTGTAAGCGAGATCATAATGAGACCTGCCATAAAAATATAGGTGGGTAAGTAAGTATGCTTAAACAAATTTTTATAGCACTTAATGGACTCGTGAATTCGAGGCCAGATTCAGTCGTCGAAAGGCCGGCGTTCCGAAAATGTTCATTTATCGTGGGCGGACGACATTAAGTTAGACTGCACACACGACATACAAACATTTTAACATACATACTTGATTATTTTGCAGAGATCTCCATAAACCACTCTAAAATGGTAAATTATTGATATAAAATGCCAAAAAAGGTAGTTACCATCCCGCCTACGCAGTTTACTTACAAAACCTCCCTAGTACATTTAACAGTGGTTGTAATTCCATTGTTTTCAGTAAAACAAGCGCAACATTGAAGAAAGTTGTTCACTCAGAGCAATTAGTGCATTGTTTGTTCGACGTATTTGCTCTATTCAATAAGTACACAAACAAATGTGGGAGGCGCTTCATCGTTGTGTTAACGTCTCTACTGTTCTGTGCTATAAAAATACTATAATCACAGCACACAATACCTTATAGTAGTGATTCTGCAGAACTTGGATTGTTGTGAATAAACTTGTATGAGTTGTTTCGCTTATAGAGACATAAAAACTGGGACAATACTGGGCTGTAAGTCGCGACGTGCACTTCGCCCGCGCGACAGGAAACAGCTTTCGAACGTATGTGTAAATAGTGGTTTGTCTGCAGACAGGGCGGCTTGGTTTGCAATTTCAATCAGTTTCCTTTACAGGGAAAGACAATTTTGCTTACACAACAGTACTATGTGTTTACCTATTGTTTTGTCATTCGCCAGATTTTTAAGTGTTATATGCTTCTGGCAGTCATGTAAGGGTTACGTATTATTTTAAAAACTATACATAATACGGTATACTTAATATGATGGTGAGGTTATTGGGGCATTATGGACGTGAGTCCAAGTCCAGGTGGTCAAACATTTTAGAGACTTTATATACCCTAGCTCAGTGGCGTGCACACCATATAGGCAAAAAGA
>SJJU01003981.1:0-27416 GCA_012932125.1 Conopomorpha cramerella
CTCGAGCTTACCTTTGTTATTTTACTCGACGTTTCGACGCAGTTGCATGCGTCGTGCTCACGAGTGTAAGTAAAATTGAGTTATAATGTCTGTGCGCGTTTCATTAAAAAACGATTCAAATATTAACCCTCTGTAAAGATCAGACTGGTGATGTCCTGGCCGAAGGTGGCGTGAAAAGTACTCGAAACCGGAGGTCATGTATGAATGTAGATGAAGCGAAAGGGGTATGTCAGGACCGTGACAAATGATATCTGTAGTCTCTGCCTACGCCTCTGGGAGACAGGCGTGAAGTGTATGTATGTAAATCGTTAATTGAACGCAATAAGATGATTTCAATATACCAACAAGGCAGTTAATTGGCAATCAATATGCACCAAGGTTTATCCGACACAGTATATCTTTGATCCACACTAATCTTGTTTATGCATCTGTATCAGAAGCTCTGTGAGCCAAATTGCGTTTACATGCAGATTGGTAATATGCTAATAGAGTTTCTGACTGCATTGTTACACTGTAAGCTATTATATCTTCTAATATAATAGAACTTTAAGTATCATTATTGTGTGTTGTAACAGGGATCGTCTGGGTCAAGGTACAAGACTTACATAGGAGTCCGATATGCGGGTATTTTGTTTTGTTTACAAGTGCAAGCTATTAAGTGCCCCAGATATATGGGTCGTTCAACAGCTAACATATTTCAGTTGAACGAGTTCAATAAAAATTACACTAAAAATAGATTTTTAGTGCGAGCTTGCGACTTGTATAATAGACTTGTGAAAAAATCACACTGTATAAACACATAGATATCTTTGGAGAACGAATAAGCAACTTTAGGAAACTGCTGAAGGATACAAAATAGTGAAATTATTATTCTTGGCTGAATGTTTGTTATTTATTTACATATTACATACACTTCACGCCTGTCTCCCAGAGGGGTAGTTTATATTATTTATTAAATAGGGGGAGACAGTATAGTTATTGGCCTCTGTACAGTTATTGGCCATTTTAACTTTGTTACCAAAAAACTAGCAATATTCTATACTAATAGTAGATTTAAAAAGTAATTAATGGAAACACTTTTATTCTCTGTCAAAAAGTTTCATCGAAATTCCTCTTGGTGGTTTGTTTCTTTTCCGATGTGTATTTTTTTGCCGGAGGGAGAAATTCAGGTAAGCGATTAAAAATAATGTTAAGACTGCATATTTTATTTGGCGCTATATTTTGAAATTAATATGTAGTTTGTCAATTATTTATTCTTCACAATAGATGGCTTTTTATGCGTTATAACCATATTAATGGTGCAATATAACTTACTTTCTTTATAACCTCAACAATTTGTAGCGGCCAATAGCTGTAACAATTATTTGATGTATTTATAGTAATGGGCCGCCCATGCCAATTACTATATAATTAAAACGTCGTTTTTATTAAAGATAACGTCTTCTATTACATTGCGAAAAAGTCTCTAAAATTTGTACTAATTTTAAATCTTTATGCACAGTAAATAGCCTAGGCCAATAACTGTATTTTCCAAAAAGGTGACATAAAGTAAAAGTAGGCCAATTACTGTAATGAACTTTTTGTTTCTGATAAATTACCTAAATATTTATTTATTTATATCTATCAGATACCCAAGAAAAGAAAATGCCGAAGATACCTAAATATACAAAAGAGGCTTTACACGAAGCTATAGAAAAAAAATATTTTCAAAAGGTCTTTGAGAGCAGTCGCCAAAAAATATAATATACCCAGGGCCACGCTACAGTTTAAACTATTGCACCGTATCTAACAAATGAGGAAGAAACAACCATTGCAGAATGGTTGATAAATATGGCTCGTAAAGGGTTTCCTAGGAAGTCCGATGACGTTTTGGACACAGTTCAAAAGTTTTTGACTGAAAATCCATGCATTACTCCTTTTCTTAACAACAGACCTGGTCAGGGATGGCTCAAAGCTTTTTTAAAACGTCACCCTGGTTTAGTGCCTAGAACTAGTGAGGGGGTTACTAAAGTCAATGCCTGCGTGTCTGAAACGGATATAAAAAATGGTTTCTTGAAATAAGTACCTACTTGACTGACGAAAACCTATTAGGTGTAATTCAGGATCCAAAACGTGATTTCAATGCTGATGAAACAGGATTACAACTATGTCCTTCTATTGGTCGCGTGCTGATGATGATGAAGTTATATTTTAGTAATTAATAATATTATTATAATATTGTTATTTCGTTTTATTTCGAATTTATATTTTATGTTCAATGTGGCCAATAACTATGTGATCTCATGGCCAATAACTACTATTTTGCGGCCAATTACTGTGATTTTGAGTTTAATATTTTTAAGTTTAAATTATTCTTAACATGTATATTGAAAGTTTATATAAAGTACCTTTATTAGTAATACATTAACAAAGGTACATAATTCCGTGAGTGTTATTTATTTTCAGTAAAGATATAATTTTTTATGTTATTTTTTTTACCAACTGGTCACTTAACTGGCCAATAACTATACTGTTTCCCCTATATCTTATTTAAGTATTTGGAAGTAGGTAAACCAAGTAGACAATAAAAAACATAACTTTGATTTATTGGATTTTTTTTTTATTCAAACAATTGTTTTATTGGGGGGTTCGCGTAGACAGGTTTACAGCAATAGAGTGCATTGCGCGATTATGATATTGCCAGTGTTTTAGGACCTAGTGAAGAATCTCTGAATCTGCTAACATATCTACAGTTCATTAGTCAATTTCTAGAGTTGATGTTTCTCGGTTTTGGCTCTTCAGGAGATAAACTTATCTATGCAACCACGATATTAGGTGCCTACTTACAGCACATACTGGTGTTTTATTGGCGGGTTCGCGTAGACAGGTTTAAAGCAATAGGGTGCGTTGCGCGATTATCATATTGCCAGTGTTTTAGGATGTCTGAATCTGCTAAAATATCTACAGATGTATTTGCAATGCAGATACAATGTCTAGAGTTCATGTTTCTCGGTTTTTCTAGGTGCGTTACTTCCGTGCAAGCACCGGAACCCTCTGGGTGAATCTTAGACAAAAATCTGCGCGAGAGCCTCGTCTGTTCAGACGGACAGTTACATATATACTTAGTTTGTAAAAAAAACTTCTAAAAATGATTTTATAAAAGGAGTTATTTCTAGTAATCTCTCACAGATATTATAAAATATCCTGTTGTAGAAAAGTAAGAAACTTATATTATATTCCTGGAATATTTGTGCGTTACCTACTTCCGTGCAAGCACCGGAACCCTCTGGGTGAATCTTAGACAAAAATCTGCGCGAGAGCCTCGTCTGTTCAGCGGGATGGTAGGATAACGTAGATTACATTGCTGAATTTTGTGGTATGGAAAACGGTAACGGATTAAGAACGCAAATACTGTGAATAAACCAACAACGTAGGTTGGTACAGTGTACTAAAGTTGGTCGCAGGTGCATGTGCGGTCTTACGTAATATTTCTCATGTACCAGTGAATTAATGTTATTAGATAAACAAGTGTTAGGTACGCCTCCATTTAAATACCTTGCATTCTTGATAGATTTTCTCAACGGATCCAATTGACAAAACGGCCCACATAAGAATAGGTTTAAATTTATATAATTATTCTGTTTAGACAATTTATGGTATGCTCGACTTTACTGTAGCCCAAGTCTTGAGAGAATTAGAATTCAAGCAAATAATGGAATTGTTGGTATTGAGAAAAACACGTACAATTTCCAGTCTATTTCAATTTTGGAACAGTATTTTCTAAAACTGTGAAAGAACAGTAGATAAGATATCTTGCTTGACTGATTGCCTTTAATTTTTTTTTTAACTGCAGAGAAAACTTTCATCTTTATTCGTTTATTCGTATATCCTAGGTATAAGATTCAAACTGTTGATTCAGACACGTGAAAATAAAACCAAGGCCTTTATCGTTTTGACCAAAAATAAAAACTTTTCCAAAACTATTCTATCACTTCAGCGATTTGCCTAAAAGTGTCCCTATTCTCGCTTGAATTCGAGGACTCATTTGAGAGTTTCCATTCCGAGTGTTAACGGTGTGATACTGGTTCGCCTCGCGGCGTCCCCCGGGTGCGAAACTTGCTTGGATGTTTACGGTAAGAGGGATAAAGTTTGTTCCATGCAGAATGTTTGTATGGTGTCCCCGGGGATGGCGCTTTGAGACGGTATTAGCCTTGGGCCCTCAATTTGCCTAGTGATAAATGACGCTGGGATGCTCTGAATGAATCTTTTGTGGTAGTTTTAAGTTTAACTGAGCAAGAAGTATTAGCAGTAGTTATAGCTATCTGTCTTAAATATCAATAAAATGATCGCTCTATTATTTCGTTCGTTCTTAGCGTATTTTCTACAAAGATTGTGTCTTTCAAATGTCAGATTACCTAGTTAGGTACCGAAATTGAAATCTAAGCAAGACTCTCGTGTCATTTGTAATAAGTAAATAACAAATCTAAGGTCGAACAATTTCATAATACAACTTTCAAACCAAACACAAAAGAAACCTCATGTGAAATATTATTTTAAGTAATTTGGCCCAATTTACCATGCATGTAGGTAGCTGATCGTAATAAACATTCGCTACGTACGACGCATATTAAACGCCCCTGTTGCTTAAGCAATAAAGCCCATTATAGTTAAATAGTAAAGACCTCCCTTGCCCTTGAATGTAGATAATTCGCTAGACGTTGCGCCATCGCTTTTTGTCTACTAAATTTTAAAATGACAAAAGAATGAATGACACGTCAAGAATGGCTTGCCGCTGGACGTGAGAAATTGTTAATAATTGTTGCAAAAAAATAAGAATAATGACGGATTATCTTGTTTCTAATTTGTACACAATTCAATTGTTGTTTCTGTCAACGAATTGTTTAAAATACATTACTTATCAATTTCGTCTTCGACTGTTTTAACTAGAAGGAATCATATTTTGACATAAAAGTAAATATTTATGTTTTGTGGGGCAATACTTCCTGCTTTTTATTTATTCTGGATGTTGCGTCACTTTCCTATTACGTCGCTGTGGTGTTATTTTGTTCATTTGCTGGACACCTTGACACTGCTTTTCCTTTTTATCTCGCTAGTACTTTAGAAGGGCTAGTACGCGCAACAAGAAAAATGTGACATACAATAAATACGCGCTGTGATTGGTTGTTATTTCGATTGTTTCAACCAATGACAAGGCGTCATCTACATTATGTCTTGTAATTACTTTGTTGGGGCTTTACTAGGGTGGGCTTATAACTTCACAAATTAAGAAAAAAAACGACAGGGTTCGTTTCCTGGGTTGAGTAACCGAGATAAATGCTAGTCAAAAAATGAAGTGTTAATTCGTTTATGACGAAATAATACTACATAGCAGAGATGTTATTATTATTACATTTTTTCCTTTTCGCTATGACGTAACATTATTTTAATCATCACATAGGTAAAGGTAAGTTATTAGGAAGCTCAATTATTCGCTCGGACATGTTTCCCCTGTAATTTTGTATTCCAGTATGGTATTTATTTGTTCACCTAGTATCGTTTTAACTTGACCTATTCACCCTTGGAAGTTTTATGAAACGAAGGACCGTTGTGTGTTGGTTTTGTCTATTGTGTGGTGTCTTAGATCATTGCACGTGGTACGACAGGTGTATCGTGTCTGTTACACCTCATATTAAGCCGCAGGATGTTCGCTCTTAATGTATATTGTATAAGGAATAAATTTCTTTAACACTGACTCAAGTGGTAATTGGACTTTTGATGGCACATAATCGGTACTCATAAACAAGTTGCTAAGTTACTCTATGTTAGAGTTTGGCATTGTTATTCGAAATACGAACTTAAATTTTACGAAATATCTTCACTTACCTATATACTTAGTTTGTAAAAAAAACTTCTGAAAATGATTTTATAAAAGGAGTTATTTCTGGTAATCTCTCATAGATATTATATCCTGTTGTAGAAAAGTAGGAAACTTATATTATATTCCTGGAATAATGTAAAATTATCACATGAGTTTCATTCGAACACAATATTACTGCCCTCACAGGAAATTCATCTTTATCGTACCTATATATAGGGACCTATATACATAAGCGTACTTGAGAAATTCCGTGGGCAGATATTGATGTGGGCGCGTGACGTAGTCTCTATTCCAGGGCCCGAGGTAAATGCTGTGTTCTCATTAATTAAGGTACAAAATCGGACAAACTGAGACGGGGGACAGTTTCTTTAATGATATTGTGTTTATTCTCAATTGTCAGGCAAATATAGACGTTATTGATCATATAATTAATTTCCAAGAATACGAGTATTTCTATACAGTGTTTATCTCGTGCGATACTACGATTTGTTTTGGGGTCTTCTTGTATGTGTAGGCTGAGATTATGGCTCTTCATTTCTAAACTTGGTCCTTCGTCCTTGTTGCCCTGTCTTAAATACTTTAAATAAATATTAATGTCATCTGTATATATTAAACTCAAAGTCCTGACTGATTCATTCATCATTGACTAGAGATGGGCAATGAGTTTTCCCCCGATGGGTTTAAATGGGTTTTAACCCGGTGATTTGGGTTTTAACCCATTTCGACCTGGGTTATAACCCAAGTCGAAATGGGTACAAAAGCACGGGTGACAACTAAATTCCTACAAATTCCTACAAGTCAGTTACACTGACTCATTAACGCCCTTCCCAAACCTTTGATCCTATAAAGCTGAAATTTTGCAAGGGGGTTCTCTTTATGATGTTTACCTGATATAAGAAACAATTTTTTTAAAATTCATTTCCTAATCAGGTGAAAAGTAAGTTAATATGAGAAAAATGTTAATTTTGGCGTTATGGTTATAAAACTTGGTGGTAGTAATTTTTAAAAGAAATGAATACTGAAACTGCGCAAATAATATTGAGGGGCGTCTACTAGTATAAGTATATTTTCCCTCAAATTTTCTTATTTTTTCTTTCATAATAATTTTCTCCTAGCATACATCAAAAAAGAAAATTAATGATCCACTCTTTGGCAACACATTTAGCTATTAAATAGTGATAGTATAGATATTTTATGTAACAACATGTATTAAAAAAAAGAAAAATATGTTTGACACAAAACACACAAGTGATCTCTTTTAAGCTTACCTACTAGAAAGCACAAAGTTGTCTACCAAAAAAATTTACAAGTTCTGAAAAGTTAAGAATAATCATGAATCATCATTATCAACTCATATTTGGACACTGCTGGACATAGGTATCTCCAGTTGCACGTCACTGTGATCTGTTTTCGGCTTCTCGCATCCAGCTTCTGCCAGCCATCTTGCGCATATCATCAGTCCACCTTGCCTGAGGGAGTCCTACACTCCGTTTGCCGAGACGCGGTCTCCACTCGAGAACTCGTTTGTCCCAACGGTCATCGGTTAGACTACAAAAACCTTTAAAATTCTTAGACAGTGAATTGGAAGTTAAGGTACCTGCACACCAAAAAAAACTTTCCCTACATACCTATTATATTTATAACTTAACCGCATTTATTGAGATGCGAAAATCCTATTTACGATGTCGATAAACGCAATTGCGTACTGTAAATAACAGTCATAACAGTTTTACACGTCGATATATTATAATTCTGTCGCCGAGTGCCTTTGATGTCCACATTGGCGCAAGTCAGATAACACTGGCTAGGCATCTATCCGCATTGAAGACAGAAATACTCTACTAGGAAAGTATAAATGTGGTAATGATGTTCTAAGGGCGTGTCTGCACAGGACTATCCGACAATCCGATTTTTTGTCGTCCGACGACTTGTCTTATACTCATGAGAAATATTATTTCCTAAGTGGTGTTGCTTCTTTACGATTTCGACAAGTGCTTATTTGAAAAAGTAATTATATTTGTAAAACTTGACGAAAGGGAAACATTAGTACCTAAAATCTGTCTATTTGTCCCCGTTCTTATTACGTTATTTAAACGATTGATTAGTTAAACGGTGTTTCTCTCTGATTCAGAAGCTTATACATATTTTTTAATGTTTTGAACTCTTTATTACAAAGGCGCGAGGCTTTATTTTGTACAGGTATATTTGTATGTAAATAGTTTTGATCCGTTGTTAGATACTAGTGATAATATAAAATGGCTATTAGAAAATAAGGATTTTTCTTCAAAAAAAAAAAGAAATCCCACAAAAGAGCGGGTCCGAAGACAAACAATCATAGAATAAAGTAATTGCATCTCTTTCGTTTCCCACTATCTTCGACAAATTGTTTTTTTTTTGAAGTCCTCATTTGGATTCAATTACATTCAAACAAAATTTGGTTAGTGTGCAAACGCCCTAACCATTTAACGCCAATATAAGTTGGCACGTGTTGTCATGAGGGCTGTTAACTAAAGGAGAATGTTCAATACATTGGCGACGAAATATACATTTCTCCAGTACTTTAATTAAGTTACCTGACAATAATTCATGCTGAATGTTACGGGGATTTCGTGAGATTTTGCCAAGAAATATTTCTTATCAAAAAGAGATGGTATTTTAGTACTCGGTTAGGTATTCACTGAATTGTCTTTCGTGGAATCCAGTATCTATTTTTATCACTATGAACGACAGTTTAGGCTTGCAGCTAAAGCGCGTCTTCGGTTAACGGATTATCAAAGTTAGGCAACATCAACACGGGTTGGCGTTATCCATTTGGATAGGTGGCCGCTTTTGACTGGGTTCTTTTCTAGTGTTTCCATAATCCGCGGCACGTTGAGCTGAGATTACCGGAATAAAGTCGCCTTCTACTGTCTGTCCTTGTGTGTTAGATCTCTAAAACTAAGCAACGGATTTGGATGCGTTTTTTTATCAATAGACTGACCCTTAAGGTAGGTTTATATTGTATAGTACTTGCATATAATAAAAGTGAAGTACTGTTAATAATGTATATTGGTAAAACAACGTTTAGCTCAGATAGTTATTAAATAAAACCCGTGGTCTTGCGGGAGTTACCGGTATAAACGAATGCGTGCCTATATCGGGCACCTATATTACCGAGTACTTTAATTTGGGTCCAGGTTACCGTGTGTGAAATTACCAGGATAATTATTAATTCGTTCCAATAATAATAAGACCGTAGACTACTTAACATCAGGCAGGATGGTGGTCAAAAGCTTGTTCATAGTGATAAAAAAAATAAAAATAATAAAGACAATTTAAGTCACTTTTCGTTTATCCAAACTTTACACAACTGGGTTAAAATATAAGTGTCTGAGCCTTTGACGGGAGCTTTTATCTGTCTAAGAAGTTAGATATCATAAGCTCTCTGCTCTTCGTCTGTTAGTCAAACTCTGAATATAAACAAACAAACAGAACAGATGTTCCTTCAAGTCAAGTATGTACGTATGCATGCGATGACGGAAATGGCTTCGTATTATAAAAAAAATTATTCCCTAATAACCGACTTTGGAGTAATTTATTTGTCATTAGCGCTTAATTTCTTCTCGGTCACAAAGACTAAACAAAGAAAAGAAATTTCACATGGTTTTTTGGTTTCGAATCGGTTGATGTGTAGGTACATGATATATATTATTATAGTACAATTTTACATTAAATTACTATTACGTGCGCAATACAATGAGAGTTGGGCAATAAAACATACATATAAACATACACAATAGAAATTTGTATCATAATGTCTTTTATGGAGATAGCGAAGGGACGCGAAAGAATAGACAATAAGTATTTCAAAGGTCATTGAACGTCCGATAGTATCATTGAATTTTAATAATAGCGCCTCTTGAAAACGCGAATCCGAGGGATTTCCCTTCCGAATTGTTTCGGGCACAAAAATATACGACGGAAACGCACAGTTCCAAGAAATAAGATTTATTAAACAATTTCGACGAAATATTTCTATTCTTTTACATCTCGAAGAATTATTGATACCATCCGATTGCCTTTTGTTTGCATCACCTTTTTTTGTATTTAACGTTTTTCCTATAGGTATACTTCAAACATAATATACTAATGTTGACTTTTCTCATCTTTCCAGGAGTGGTTTCAACAAGGATCGATGCACGCTCATAAGAGCTGAAGTGCTGTAAGAACGAATCTCGAAAGTCAATCTATTACCCCTCTATACACATACCGTACATATTCGCAAAGCCGCTCCGTCAATTAGCTAGGTGTGAGCCGCCACCTCGCGGCCGCAGCCGTCGATACCGGTATCGACCGTCCCCCCCGACCCCTCCCCCGCGCCAGTGCTGCCGGAGTCACCGACTCGGCCGGCACGCCCCGCCACAGCCGTGGATAACATCGGCCAGAGCCCGCTACCCGTGAAGCGACTGCACGAGGCGCTGCAGAGTGCTCAGGTGAAGCGCCAGAGGTTGTCGCCGCCGTACGCGCCGCCCGCCGCGCTGCACCCCATACACCAGCTGGCCGTCCAGCAGCACATCAAGGTGCAGCAGACGCTGGTGCAGCAGAGCATCGTGCAGCAGCACCAGCTGAACCTGGCGCAGCAGTCGCTGCAGAGCCTGCAGGCGCAGAGCCCGGCGGCGACGGTGCCGGCGGCCGGCCAGCCCGGCCTCGCGCCGCCGCAGCAGCCCTCGCCGCGACCGGCCTCGCCGCACAAGAACATGGAGCTCGCGCTCTGCCAGAGCATGGACAGCGTCAACACCGCCACCACTGAGGAAGAGGTCAGTTTATACATTCTTATTTTTGTTCTTTGGATTAACTATTAGCCAATGTAGTTAAAGTTTTGGCTTTCTAATGTACGTTACGATAATGTTGGTTATTATTTGTTGTTATTATCGAAGAGGCCACCGTAACACATAATCCTACTTCGTACATCAGCTTTCATCTCTATCTCGATAGTGACTTAAGCTTATTGCTCAGTAGCTATAATCACCACCGATAACATTTTGTTGTTGATTAATTCTGCGGACATTATACAAGTATTACACTATGTAGCCACCGTCAGTTCGAAAACACCATTTACGTATAAGGTAATAAGAAATTTGTGTTTCTCAACCACCTGAACCAATTGACGAACTCTCCAAAGTACCTACGTTGACATGTCACAATGAGTTCCCGTTTCTTAGTGAACTCAATGAAAAGAGGTCGATGCTTTCAAAAGAATCGTGATACAGAGACATTTCATAATGTCCCTTACATCCATTTAAACGGTCTATAGTAGTGAATTCTTCAAATACATCATTCAAAGCCAACAATAATATCTGCTAGTGTTGTCAGATTAGATGCGTGGTTTCAATGTTCGATATTATGTTTTGTTTAATGGTGGGTACGAACAAAGAAATCGGCCCGAAGTTAGACCCCTGCGGTACCGCATATCGTCATTCGATATTTCCCTGAACAATGGCATACAACTAAGTACGGCTTCGGCGGTGTCGCAATAGGAAAAACGCCGGGATATACTGTAAGCACCCACCTAATACAATAAAATGAAATTTTCCTCGCGTTGTCGTCGTCGTAAGCTGCGAAAAGGGGTGTATTTCCTTTGTGACGTGTAATATGCGACTTTAGATTTTATTGCTCGGTATTAGGAACGTGTTTCGATTACGTTTCGGCGTGTGGAGCGCTAGAGCTTGCCGGCGCCATGTGTTTATGGCTAAACAACGCTCTGTTTTCTTCCAATGAAAGAACAATTTGATTTGTAGCGTTGTTCCGAAAGCATTCCTCTATATTTAATAAGTATTTCATACGTTACACACGAGTTATGACTCCTTGCTCCTGCGTTTCCATTTTACATTAAATTTTTGTTGCTTCCAGTAGAATGCCGTATTAACATTATTCTGTTTGCGTGCGACTGAGAGACACACTTTTTTAAAATTGTCTTGTCTTTTTTAATTGTGTTGTTGTATATAACAAGACCTGTCAAACTCTGACGTTTGACGTTTGATAAAAAAAAATACAAGTGTCGGACGTATTTCGTTGACAGTAAGTGGTAATTCTTTAGAACTTTATTGTCTGTACTATTCCCAATATACAGCTGAGAAGTTTATTATAATATTAAAATAACAATAAACAGTGATTGTTATCGATACAAGAAAAACAGCCTTTCCGGAAAAGAAAATTGTTTATCGATACCGATATGACGGGCATCACTATTACAGTGAAAGTTTAAAACTGGAACAATGCAAGAGGAGCTAAGTACCGCCAATTAAATGAAGACTATTAGTCGAGAAGTGCCAGCTTGCACGTGGAAAAGAACCGAGACTTAGTCGAGATTTCTGGTCTATTTTGCAGCGCAAGGTCTCTTGGAAAATGTTATAGACGCGGTAAAGGTATTTGAGATAATAAGTTGTGGCGGTTGTTCTCTTTAAACAATATTTATATAGATACTAGAGGACTGGTGCTTCGGTGGTTTGGGCATATAGAGAGAATGGATGAAAGTCGATTGACGAAAGAGATTTATATGGGTGATGTAATGAACCGGGTGAGTAGAGGTCGCCCCAGAAGGACATGCACATATTGTCATTTTAATACTTATTCCGAAATATTACTACTGTTTACTGTGTGCAAGACATAACCAATATCAAAATACTCTTAAGAGATTGTACAGTTTTACTTTTCTGGAGTTCTATCACAAAAACTCGCCTGAGAGTCGCTGTGGTCGTCGCCGACTGCGGTGGCGTGTGTCATTTGTTTGTGCGAGTATGGACTCCCTGTTCGTGTTTGTAGGGAGTTTCCATGTCCCGCCCCAGTTACCTTATCCTCTAGGGTACTGTGAACATTATCGGTAGAGCGGACTTGTCCTGTGGCTACATTATCAATAGGTTACTTGGCTTCGACTCTCATAGTATCTATCCCTTGTACGAGTTCAGCTTGCCGAAGTTTTTTTACAGTTTACTTGTCTATCTGTATTACGGTATCGATCAAGTTACCTTCGCTTGCTCTGACATTGACAATGCCCGTGGGTTTCGTTTGTTTATTTTAAGTAAATATAACTTTAACTTTGGCTAAGTATACCTACCATGTATTAGTGAACTTGGCTTAAGTAAGGCTGATGGAATATTATAAAAGTAAATTACGTCTAGTCACTCTTGGGAAATTTACAGGGTTTCGGATAATGATTTTGTTATTACTTACTGTGTGGTAAAATTTATAACATTTTTTTTGTCCAATAAAGAAAGAAATTAAAAAGTGACCTCCAGCGCCAATTTCAAAAGAATGATCCTTGTATTCAAATTGTTCTGTTCAAATCTGAAGACAGGCTATATCAAATAGGACTTAATCGAAATCGATGTACCTACTTGTATGAATCGACCAAACTGTCAGGATCGTGGGAAATTAACACCTGCCATTCTCTGCGTGACGTGGCTGTGCTACCTATCTACGTATATGCGTGTACCAATAATGCTTTACCCAGAAGAGGGTCACATTTTAGGGAGAATCCGTGGTGTAGGAACAGTAAGAAAACTGAAGTAATACAATGATCTTATGACGTGTTAGTGTTTAATTTTCAATGTTATTTCTTGATGACCACACCTCTATTTTTCCTTTTCTTTTTTTTGCTGCTTTTTATTTATAACCTATTTTTTAATTCGACGGCCCAATTTCACAGTTCCCATTCACAAAATTTTGTACTCTGCTGCAGTCAAGTTGAGTATTTTACGAAAAATGAATATCCTTAACTGTGTCTAATTAATTTTCAGTTTAATTTACACAGGAATAAAGTTACGCATAGGAACGATCAAATACGTCCTTTAAATTAAAAAATGGACCTTAGGTGCAAACTTTCTAGCCCTTGCACCAAAGAATCCTTGCCCCACTGTATCATTCGCTTTGTGTCAATTCATTACTTATTACAACGTCCACCAATCACAACCCACGGTACTACGCTGTGATTGGTCAACTTAGTCGTACGTCATTAAAACGATGCGATTGTTACGAAACGGTCATTCGTTTTGTTTACTGTTCTAACCCCTGGCACGCCAATTTCGCTTCGACCTCGTTAAATAACCATAGCTACATTGTACCAATTTGGAATGTCGGGAAATGCTTAGAGACTTCAAAAGAAAAAAAAAAACCACTCGGCTACGTAACTGCACTGTCGTAGAGTCCAACACAATTCTTCTACAATCGCTATGCATAAATTTGTATTTCTTGGAACGCCAAAGTACGCATTCGTGCCTTCAGTAGTAATCTAAATAGATTTTCCTCTTTAAATAGCATTTTCTTCGTTATCCCCGACGAAGACGACGGATCTAAATATAGCTGTTCATATTTTTGTATTTACGTACTTATTCCATCTACCTGTTTTTTTTTATTAGGGGCTGCAAGTCTTGCGGTATGACCATTGAGCTTGCAATCGAAAGGTTGTGGGGTCCTAATGCCCTTGGCATGTGTATATATCATTATTATTTATTCTGAGCCATTATTTTCCCACTGCAGGGCAAACGCCTCTATACCCTCGTTCCACGCCATGCGATCTTGGGCGGCGTTCCACCATCCATTTTCGTAAGACACACACACACACACACACTATGAGACTCTAATTCAAAACCTAATTATGTTTCCTTCCATACTGGTATAAATTCGTCTGTTTCCCTATTCCAGTATTTTCTCTAAGATATAACATGTTTTTGTTTATTTTGACTGCTATTGTTTATAGGATATTATATTATGTACTTAGTGTGAAATGGCATGTTTAACTCTTTAGCTGTAATGGAGCAGTAGTGGCGTGTTAGTAATAAACGTCCAACAATAAGTATCACTCATAACTCGCGAACACCATGACCACGTAGTTATAACAGTTATGGCCCGGCTCGTTTGTACATTTTCCAAAAGGAATTTCAGTTGCGCAGTGTGTTTTAAAACTAAGTAGAATAAGATCTATTTGAGCGATCCGACTCCGCAATGCGTATTTTATGAGACGACTGTTTGTTCTGGCATTTTTGTGACATTTGCGCTGTTCTCCCGTGTAAAATATTATGCCGTTTGGCCATTCTAAGTGGCTGGCTTCACACGCTCTGTTTTTTTCTGAATGGAGGACGTTCTGGGAAGTAACCAAACTAGCTATGAAACGTTGTAGGAGTGTGCATGTATTTCTTTTTCATGTATGTAGTAATGTTATTCGATGGCAATAGGTGACGATTCGAATTTGTTCAGTTTTGAGATTGCTGCATTTGGTTTCGCATTTTTAAAAATAAAGTTGTCAAAGTCAACTGAAGATAGGCTCCGAAGTATACCAAACAAAGACAGTAAAATACTAAATTCAAAGTAGTCTTGTGACTAATTTGTAAGTAGAATGAAAACTAATTACCAGTGGAACTAATCAAGCTACGCAGCTCTCAACTGGTAATCATTCGCTAGCTAAATAAGAAAAGGCACGGTTCAATCACGATCACTGCTCACAAAGCAAATTGTGAAATCGGCCCCCCTACACGATAACCTCGTAAAAGAAAACTTGAAGCATAAGAAGTTGTTGAAAACATTCGCTCTTCCGTCTCATGCTGTGCTAGCTTAGTGCTGTTAGGAGCCACTGACGTCCGGTGCCCGATCGTCTGGCGCCACTACACTGTCTCGGACACTTGTACCACACCCAGACCAATTTACAACGACCCCCCTATCATTGTAACCACCATCTGTACGAGATCTCTCGATAACATAACTGTTACACTCAATACGTCACATTTGTCAATGTCTACAGAGACAATAGAGGCAAAGACTACCTTTTCTTGTATGTGGCTTTCGTTATTAGGAGTTTGTTTTATACTGACATGATAGTCACCTTTAGCGTCAACAGTGGGACCGTCGCCCTTATTGTCTGCGTCTTAAGACACCGCATTATTAGACAAGTAGGGTGACAAGTTTTGTTCTTCGGACTGTTCAGTTTGTCTTGTACTTTGTGGGCCGTGTTTGTACTTGATCTAGGTGTACTGTGCGTCTTCTTATATTTGTATAGTTTACTTTGTCTGTTATAGTATATAGCTTCATATACACAGTGTCTGTGGCGTGTGCCTGTTTATTGTTACGAGTTGTATTTGTTCTCTGTGATGAATTGCGGTGTCTTCGTCGGCCATGATAAACGCGGTTGGACAATTTGCCGCCATTTGTATTTGCAGGCGGTTAACCTTTATAGGGCTGACAGGGAATGACTTACAACTGTTTGCAGCGTTATTGGAAGGGTTGTTTGCCGTTCGGCCCATTGTTTGTGCAGGGAGTGGTGGGAAGTCGGTGCGGTCGCGTCTGTCACTCAAATTATGTCACATAGTTTTACGACATTGACGCGTTGTAGATGCAATTTTGTCCACGGATGATGTTATTCAGTTCTTGAACAGCTTCATTTAAGTTTGAATTTGATGAAATGTTTGACGAAATTGGTAATATTTGATACATGATTTAATTGTTCAGGAATTATTTGTGCATGATCCTGGTTCATTTATATACGAATTTGATGAATAATAGTACGAGCAAAATATTGTTGTTTTAAAAAAATACTGACTTCATTCTACTAAAGCTCTTTGACGCCAAGAATATATAAATATTAAATATTTTTCTATTTTACATTAAATCAATAATAGTTTTTTTAAGTAGAGTAACGGTGTTTTTCTAGACTATAAGTTTTGTTATTTATCAAAAGAGCTAACATCAACATTACAGGTGAAACCTAATTCGTAGTGTAGCGGAAAAGTAAATTATACAAAAAAAAGTTGGATAATCAATGGTCTAACAATAAATAAATATTTTACAACAACACACACATTGCCTTCATCTCATGATAAGTAGCTAAAGCACTTGTGTTATGGAAATCAGACAACGAGATATGTTTACTAAATTTTTTTTTATATAAAGTTGTAAAAATATTCTCCTACCTAATAGAATTTGCAATAGGTACCATACTGGTCTAATATCCTAATTTAGTTCAATGTTTTCCATCTAACGGCACATAACTAGTAACAAACAATGCGAACTTTTTGAGTTCAACCAGAGTACAACTAAACGGATCGAGCGCGTCCACAATATGGTTAATGGGGTTATGGGTATTTGCGAATACCATGAGACGATCGATTGAGGTGTGGTCACCAACAAAGAATCGAGTAATTCGTAATCGATTGGCTATTGAAATCATTAATCTATTCACGATTGTACGTGTATGTAGGTACTTAAGAGGCAGTTAACGTTATACGTGAAGCAAGCGGTAAATACTTTATAACAAGGTTACGTTATTTGTTCAGACTAAATTTATTTTGCGTATCATCGCATTGTCATCTCAGTAAAAGTTGTTCATATTAACGAGCCCAACAACGTTTCGAAGATCGTTGCTCGGGGTATTTTTACACTCTGTATAAAACACACAAACGCATACAAAAAATGCCTTAGTTCATCCTATAGGCAGTATGCCCTGACCACTAGTCCATGCTGGCCGTCAATTTCTGTTTTTATACGAAATTCATAGTTGCTTCTAAACTACATATTCGAACTTCAATATTCATAGCTCTTTGCCCATGCATCGGAAACGTTTCGAAACGATTACCTGCACCGTGCACCACTAACATGGCATTTTGGACTCTACGAGCTCTACATTTTGTATTCTAAACGTCAATGTTGTTTGTCTGAAGTTTTTCAAGTGATAGAGGTCAGTTTTCTTTGACGATGTTCACCGTAGGTATTACATATTGCGTTGACAGAGTGAATTACACATTTTTTGCTATGCTAAATTGAGCTACCGTTACATAAGAAGTCTTCGAGAATATAGGTCAGGTTATAATATTATACGCGAAGCCGTACTGTAACGGATTTTTTTAATACAGAAAATGCCTACCCGGACAAAACGAGTAGACATGAAAAATACATGAAAATATTAATGTTATCTAAACAACAGTAATTGTCCCTACTAACATTTAGGATGAGGATTATACTCGTAGAAATTAATTACCACAATCTGTTACTCACCAATATAACCAATTATAACTTGACCTCATCACTCTATACAGTATATAAGACGCGAGAGTTCAAAATACACATGTCCGGTTTCTTTAGACCTTGGTCAGTTTGTGAAGCGCCATTTTGTGGGCGGAAGTACAGCACCGGCGGCGGCGGTGGCGGTGGGAACATTTCTATGGCTTGCTGAAACCGAACCCTGGTGTCGTAACACGAAGCTCCAAGAGTCTTGTCGTCACGATTCGAGTCTATCGTCTTAGTACATATTCAAACGAGCGTCTGTAGTCGGATACTGGGCTGTACTGGATATGTACCAATGGAACTCTTTTTCAGAGCCTATGTACGTAACGCAACGCAACGCTCATACGGTGAAGGGAAACATCGAAATGAAACCCGCACACCACAAGGTGTGTGAACCCTATAACGGCGACGGGCTTATACCCTGTCACGTTGGGTTAAATACGTTTAGTGAACCGTGGGCATTTGCTTAGCAAGTGCCTCTGCTTACCCCGCTTTGGGATTAAAAGGTATGATATGTATTTTTTATGTGCATATTGAAAATAATTATCATATGTCAAGTCTTGTGTTATAAATCTTGCAAGCCAGTGTTAGGTTACTGTGGAAGCAAGTTGTGATATATATTATATATATATATATAATAAAAAATAGGATTGAGGGGTTTGTTAGCTGGTGGCATCTTTGCTACCTAAGCTAGCTAGATACAAAAAAAATATTTTCGTAATTTGAGAACCTTTCGCATTTATGTTTTTGTAAGAGTTAATTATAAACTGAGCTTTTTTAAAACGAATTTTTCAAATCCAGTTTCATCCGAATTTTAAAAACATAAGTTATTTCGTAAGAATTTAGTGGGTAAAAGTGATGTCTAAAGCTGGTTGACAAAACACATTTCAGCCATAATAACATTGAACTTTATGTTCAATATGAATTTGAATATTAAAATTAATAAAACCGAGATCTTCATGTATCGCTTTTAACGTGTTAGTTACAAACTATTAATGTATGTAATAATATTTGTTTATTTTTTATTCCTCCACAAGGACAAGACTAAATGTACCTATTTAGTGAACTATTAGCGAGCGCCATCTTGCGGATTTTTGCGCTTATTGCTATGCCTAATAATATGTCTGACTAATGGAATAACATTTTTATTTTGCCCAGAATAAAAATGCCTATACCTACTACATGTCTGGTAACTTAGATATCTACATATAATTAGGATAATAATAATACTAACTATGTAATGTTATCTTTGCGTTACTCTTAATTAAGCTCTGTGTTTTTGTCTGCATAAGTGATTAAGTTATTCCCTACATGGCAAATTTCCGTAGGGTTCTGATTTCTGTCGTATACCATTGTTAGTTTCCATATCAAGGGATCCCCGTTGGGATATCCTAGTATTTACTTTTTTTAATTACAAATCATTTTCTACCAGCTACACTTGGGCTTTGCGGTGTGGTTAACCCATTAACGCCCAGAATAATACTTAATTGATTTTGACTTTTATTACCAAGTAATACAGTTTAAAATAACTTGTCAGTCTCCGAGTACAGTGGGTGCTAATGGGTTAATGTGGCCATATGTTTGAGGAAATGAGTTTTTAAGAATGTTTTTTAAAAGTTTTTTCATTATTTTAATATACAAATTTGGGTACAAAATAGCAACAGATTCAAATACAGTACCGAAATAGGTATTCATTCATAACAAGTCAAATGTATTGCCAGAGCTATGAATCCCTTATTATGGATATGGCAGAAGATTACAACAGGTTGTCCCATCACACCCAAATAACAATGGCCGCTGGTGTTTCTTTCAATGACGGAAAGTTGTAAATTCTATTGCGAAACTAGTTTAAAGTCTGCCTTCCTTTGCGGGCTCCTATTGGGAATTCTCATGAAACAGATACAGGGAGTTTTACTCGGGATTTTCTCGTTCAGTATTTTTAAATATACAGGGTGAGATTCACCTGGAGCGTAACGTTGTTTCCGCGGAAACTTCCAATTCTTTCACAAATACAGGACGATGCGAATTTATTCAACACCTTTATTGGAAAAACACTCCGAGGAAACTGTAGTCCGCCTTTTGCATTTTAGTTTCCGAGGCACTTAAACTCCCTTTTGTTTTTGCTCCTCCAATATGTTTAAAGAATAACAAATTAAATATTGAAGAGGCACTCAACCGGGAATGGAGTGAAACGGCACTCCTTGGAAACGATACTCCGGTCGCACTGCGCTTTGGAAAAGAAACAATCGCGTTTGTTCGACCTATAGCTAGAGTTTTATGCTTGTAAGAAAGAAACTTTCTTCGTTTAGATGTAGGTATGTACAATTTTGTTTGATGCATATCTGCTATATAAAAATAAGTCGGGTTTTCCTCCCTGACGCTATAACTTCAGAACGCACGAACCGATTCCCACGGTTTTGCATTCGTTGGAAAGGTCTCAGGCTCCGTAAGGTTTATATCACAGAAAATTTAAGAAAAATTTCAATAGAAAAGCGGGAAAACGAAACGAAGCCATCTGGTGGCGAAACGGAGTTCGCTGTGTTTGCTAGTTTATATATACAAATGTCCTTACATAATTTGTAGTGTCTACAAGATTGCTGAAGGAAAGAAACCAGTATGTAGATATTCTCACAAATGACAAAAGCATTCACTTCAGCCGAAAGTGCGAGAAATTTCGGAAAAGCCGCGCGGCAATAGCAGAAAATCCCCAACTGTTCTGTCAGATATTACACCTATCGCCGGCGACGACCCTCGGGCGGAATCGAGGAGAAAATTATTGCCTCCTCGTCGAAGGCTCAAGCTCTGAAGCAAACTCTTTTGAGCGTTTAAAGGGGAACAAATTTCCACCGGCCGGGATATAGACACCTCGGTCGCTTCAACAGTTTGTCCACCTAATTTGTTCAGCACCGCTCAACTGTAAGAACAAATAGCCCGCATTTCCCTCGCCAGAGCGAGACGGAAGAACGACCGACGACACCGGACAGATAAGGATAAAAATACAGCATCAGCACGCTGCTCGGAGCGGTTACGTCCAGGCGTGCACAGTTCACTCCAGATCCGAGATCTTGTTTGTGTGACGTAGCAAAGAGAATTCTCTATTGTTCATTAACGAAGCAATAATTATTCCGGATTTATCCGTCGAGTGGCACGCTTCAGATTACCCGGGGAAAGTTTTAATCGAATCCGTCGGTCGGCTGTGGGTTTTTGACGTACGCTGTTGTGAATACAGAGCGATGCCGTGGTACCTAACGTGCTTAGGAGTTCTCTTTACGTTCACCGTGTCTGGGTGTTCAATATCTAGCTACGATTAACATTTTATTGAATTAAAAATTAGCTTTTTAGTGCCGCTGGCGGACGCTGGCGTTGGGGTTTTTCATTAGGTGCTTTTTTTATGGTCATATAAAAGGTGCCGCGGGTAATTAAAGGTGTGCGGATTTAATACGGAGCGAAGGAACGTTTGCCGAGCAAACTTGATTAATTCTTGCTTACGGTGCCGGTGACGTGAGGTGGGTGTGCTCGGTAAACACCGGCCGGTGTCCGACACCCCTGTTAGTTGCGCAGAGTAAACGTGTCCCACTCGCCCGCACTAACTAACACGACCTTTCCTACATGTGTAAGCGTCGCCAAACAGTATTTGATACCTCTGCCAACACTTGTACATCTTCATTAACTTTCTACGGATTGTTCGGCGCCATGCCTATGTAGTCGGGTCGAATCAGCGAGCCGTATTTGCCGCAATCACGTTATCGGAATTACAAGGATACTTTCTGCGACGAAGTGAAAGTGCCTATTATCATCTAGTCATGGACTACATTGCATACTTTCAGTACGGAAACGTCAAAGATATTTGAAAATAGAATCGAAGAGGTTTGATGCTTCATGGAGTTCCAATCATTCGGAAATAGAATTTTGAAAAAGAAAGAAAACTTATTTGTCTCTTGTACTAAAGAGTATTTTTCCTCTATACAGTTAAATATGCTTACCAGCCAGGTTGCTCACACGTTCGCGCCGAAGCACGCGAAGTCGACTCTCCGACAGTCAACAGGCCCTCAAGGGGCGCGGGATCACGTTCCACCGAGCACCTTTCCGATGCACTAGCTATTTGTTTTACAAGCTAGATTATACTGGAGAAGAAAGAAAAAAAAAACGTCTTTTGATGTTTACAGAAGCGGTAAGAAGAAAGAATGGGCGAGGCACCGTGTGAAAATAGCAATAATGCTTCTTATACAGATGCGAGTAAAGTATACAGTTTATGGATATTAAAATCGGGGAAAAAATATAAAGTAAATCATTAGTTGGACACTGGCATCTGGCCAATGGGGTCGCAGGTTAACCGGACTTTTTATGCGGAGAGTAATGTAACTCTGGCTTAGTTTTACATTTCTTTTTTTATGCGTAGACGGAGTAATAACACTTTGCCTCCGGGAATTTCGATGATAATCTTTTAGTAGAATGTTACTTGCCAACGAGTGTGTACTAACTACGCTTTCGTGTCTACTAACCGTGAGCGATTATTCAACTTGGCGTGTAACGTATGCAGCGTGTTTACCCCTACATACCTATGTACACACACACACACACACACGCACATGAACGCGGCACACAGTAGGTATTGCCGTTTTCTAATGGAATTTACATGCGCTTTCATATTTTAATTGCTCCTTATTACACTAAATGCCTACGATATTGCAACATAATTGCGAAATGTTTATTAATTCATTAGTTAATACAACGCAATAATTGTGAAATAATAGTTTCTAATTCATGTGCATCTTGGAGAACAACTCGCTGGTTCTTGTAATATTATGTTTAATGTTTATGGACAAAGCTCATGAAGCAGCCAAGAATGTTTTCAATGCTAGTGGTAATTAAATAAATAAATATCGCCGGGACATTTTTACACACGGTCACCTGACCCCAAACTAGGATACCCTGTACTGTGGGTGCCAGAGACTGGTATACTTACATAAATCGCGTCCTCTCTTTCATAATTATGACACGTTGCTACGAAGTGCAGTATTTAGGTACTTCACACGGAACGTCACAAAATAAATACATACAATGATTGATGGAATAACGCGGAAGTTCGGAGTTCTTCGTAAATAACCGATTGTGTTCGGTCGAAGTGCAGTGGGAGGTACCGCTTCAAACGGTACGGTACTTTGTACTATTTAACACATGCATAGTGTTAAAGGACCTAGAGCAATGGTCTTAAAAACGTTGTTAAGCTCGTCAATATGAACAACTTTTATTATGGCGACAATGCGATGAAATTAAAAATATATGTTTTTTTACATGCGGTATACATATAAACATACACCCATGCAGTGGCGTGCACACCATAAAGGCAAAAAGACACTGCCTACCTTAGTATTTTGGTTACCCGACCTAATAATAGAGTTATTGCTAGATCCTTTCTTGTTGTACTCACGACGTAGGCTAACGAAGGTCCTGTATTTTGTGAGTTGATAGGTAGGCACCTGTGTTTCGTAAAGACAAGTTATCTTACATAGGTGTCAATCCTTGGGGATTACTGCCTACCTTGTCGTAAAAGCCAGTGCACGCCTTTGCACCCATGTCTTTACACTTCGGCCACATTTAGAGTAATAAGAAGTTAAGAATGTCAATATAGGCTTTAAGTTACAAGTTGCTAGCTCATAGCCTGAATGAAACTAAATGTCCAGATCCAATAGTCGATTCCTACGAGATGCCAGGAAGAAAGACATCATATTTATATCCCAGATTTAAAACACTTCACGACTTTTAATAGCAAATCAGGGTAGTCAGAGGTGCTTGCTAATCAAATGCCCGCGGTTCACAGTTCGCAGTTATTGGTTATATGTACAATTTAACAGAGTCAGTTATTGGCAAAATTAACCCACTCTATACTATACGCACTTATGACTTTTTTGATGTTAAAGTGACGTAAGTACCTGCAATTGCGAAGTGCGTGTAAGTGATACCAGTTATATGTTTATTGTCTTATTAAATAAGACATATACGTATATTATCTCTTCTCAGCACCTCTTTGTTTCAACATCGCCATAAAGTGTCTAATGTGATACTGGTATTAGCGTGGGATCGTGGTACATACCTATTGTTGTGTTTATACACATCAAAAGTGTCTAGGGATCAAGAACATGTTATAAAGTTCCAGGTAATAACTAAAATAAATGGATTAACGATAATTTCGAGTGAATTATTGAAAAAAAAAAACTGTCGTTTAAACAAAAGAACTGCACAATCCTCCTGGAATATTCTGGTCCATTGTGCAAGTCGCGAGTCGGGCTCCGATGTCGCAAGACTGAGTACCCTTTGTTCAGAATCAATAGCTACGATTCCTGATAACTTTCTTGCCAAATCCCTCGTGCTTAAGTTACGAACCGCATCTGAAATCTGAGCGGATCGTTTTCCTATACGTACTAATATTGGAAAGAGGAAAGACTTGTGTAGATTCGAATTATGCTGCGAAAGTACCTCACCGTAAAAATCCTCGTGATCGAAAAACATAACGTGTTTTAAAATATCACGTGGTACAGTTAGTTTATGTATAAGACAACTAGCTGAGCCGGCAATCGCTGTTTTGCCTATATACATTATTAACCGTGTGGTGACGGCGAATAGAATACATGTTTCACCACTCCAGCTCAACATTTCCCGTCCTGGGGGTAGTAAGAGACGACTGAGGGAACTCTCCAGAGGACGCGCAACAGCGCTCTCTTTGAGTTAAACCACAACACTCCTGCGATCGCCGGCCCGTGTGCCAAGCGTGGCGATTGTTGGCATTTCTCTCCAAATTATCACGGAAATCATTGGGGTAGGCCCTCGCCCAGCAGTGGACGTCATGTGGCCGATGATGATGATGATGACATTATTAACAGTGTTTCCCTTTTTATCACACTCATGAAAAATATTATGTTGCGTAAGCTTACCATTGTTTTATTATGCCTTTTGTATCAAGTATGTTGCAATTTTAATTCGTGAATTCAAATTGATTATGGTCTTGAATGGAGACTCAGAACGAAGGATTGAATCTCAAGGTTTTTTCAAAAACATCCCATAGAATTAAGTGTTAGATTTTCACAGTTTGAGTGGCTGAAAAGTATGGCATCTAATTTAAGCCAATCGAGCCCTGTTTTGATACATTGTCCATCACAGTAGAAGCACAAACAATACTGATTCTGACTGGCTGATAATTATTGCACAGCCTAAACGACTAAACGTAGGAACTAGAAATATGCCTCAAATGCGACAAGCATTTTAATAATTCCCACGGGAACAGGTGTAATATATATTGGTAAAACAACGTTTGCCGAGTCAGCTTATTTAATCTAAGAACGGTACAAATACAACAGTGGCAAGAAATCACGTTGAAAATTGAACACTCAAACGCCAAAAGATTCTAGTCGAACTGTAATCATAATTGTCAGTGTATTTGAAAATTTGAAACGATCGCGGTCAAATTAATGGGTTTCATTTCGAATTTGGAATGCGCGTCACGACGCCATCTTCTTTTTACTGCGAGAAACTCGGAGACTCGTTGGTGATAACTAATTGTGAATATGCATCTTGATTGCCACTTCTGTGATCTTTTATTTGCTGTTAAACGTCGCTGTGGAATCTAAATGATGTCGCATTACATGCTTTATTTGATTTATAATAATAATCAGCATCATTTCTTTGACGATTTATAAAAATATTAAAAGTCGTTTATTAGAATTTAGGTATTTACTTTATTTTATTTGTATTCACAAACATCAATACAATTGCATAAAACTTAAAAAAGAAACAAATAAATAACAATTTAAGTACGTGTATTACCGTGTACGTGTAGTACGGCCAGCATGTGGAATGACGTGTTTTCTGCGCAGTACAGTCTGAAGGTCTTCAAGTCACTGCGGGTGAATATGAAGTGTGCTCCATCGTAGACCACATCGCTGCTTAACATCAGGCAGGATAGTAGTCAAACGCTTGTTCATTGACTTAAAAAAAAAGATAAAAGCTAAAAAAGGGGTGGATGGAACCTTAATAGCATCACAGCATCACATGGACCCTTCCATCGTCTTGGCTTTTTACACTGACTTGGGTTTATCTATGTAAGTATTGGCCCTTAGGCCACTAATAAAGTATTTCTCATTTGCATTACGTCTAGTACGTTAATATATTACATAAACGCCCGTGTCCTTTGGTGCCCAGAAAAGTTACCAAAGTTTTCACTATTTTATAAAGTGCAGCAAGCAACGCTTTTGAGCTTTTGTGCAGTAGCAGTCCTAAATCATTGTGTGAAACAAGTTACGAAAGTTCGTCCAAGTGAGAGCCATTTATTACGTTCATACTAACAATTTGAGTTGGTGCAGTTTGGACAAAAACACTTGTACCTACTAATCGACTGCCTGGACATGCATTTAGCGGATTATCAGCTTATGGCCACCGAATATAGGGACCGTATTTATGTACACTCGTATATGAAGTTATGTTATAGAATATAAGCTCAGTGCAACGAACTTTAGCTCGCGGCATAGTAAATCCCAAACGGAAACGCAGTGAGACCGGGTTTTTTTTTGTAATGTTTTGTTGCAGTTCCTAGACTGCAACCTGTACAAAAACATTTTAGGTAAATGAACTTTGGAATTTTATCGCCCTTCCCTTGACAAATTAGAACTGGGTAATATTTTTTTTCAAGTGACTTCAACAAAGGAGTTTACTCAATACGTTTATATAGGTAAGTTTTTTTATTGTTCGCGGATAAAATAAAATAATACAGGCCTTTTAATCCCAAAGCGGGGTAGCCAGTGGCACTTGCTAAGTAAATGCCCACAATTCACCAAGCGTATTTTTAACCCAACGTGACATGGGGTGAGCCCATCGCCGTTATAGGGTTTACACACCATGGGGTGTGCGCGTTTTATCGAACGCCTGTTGCTCTGATAAAGAGTCCTTTGGAGATCACATTTGGGTCGGAAATGAGACACTGTCAGTGAATGTGTTTCGCCACAAGTCCCATTGGTACACGTCCAGTAGCCGAACCCGCGACCTTCCGGTTACTGATCCAAGTATCCGACCAACTGGACCACAGAGGCTCTTAACTTTATCGTTAACCTATTTTGATGGTTGTTTTTTTGTTGTAATGTAAACTATTTAAAGGTGATCCCATGATGAGGTAATTAGGGTTTGATGATGGCAGACCAGATAAATCGAAGGTAACTTTAAAAAGACGAAAGTTTTTAATCAGTGTGTGTTGCCAGTGATGACTTACGGATCTGAGACGTGGCCGCTAACTATGGGCCTCATAAGGAAGCTCAATGTCACCCAGCGAGCGATGGAACGAGCTATGCTCGGAGTCTCTCTGCGCGATCGAATCAGGAATGAGGAGATCCGCAGAAGAACCAAAGTGTGCGACATAGCTCGCAGGATTGCAGAGCTGAAGTGGCAGTTGGCAGGGCACATAGCTCGTAGGACCGATGGCCGATGGGGCCTGAAAGTCCTAGAGTGGCGGCCACGAATGGAAAAGCGCAGCGTGGGTAGACCTCCA
>SJJU01003982.1:0-37481 GCA_012932125.1 Conopomorpha cramerella
AATGCTTCGGTGGTTTGGGCATATTGAGAGAATGGATGAAAGTCGATTGACGAAAGAGATTTATATGGGTGATGTAATGGGCCGGGTGAGTAGAGGTCGCCCCAGAAGGACATACATTGACCAGATTGGAGATGTCCTGGCGGAAGGTGGCGTGAAAAGTACTCGAAACCGGAGGTCATGTATGAAAAGATGTATGAATGTAGATGAAGCCAAAGGGGTATGTCAGGACCGTGACAAATGGAGATCTGTAGTCTCTACCTACCCCTCTGGGAGACAGGCGTGAAGTGTATGTATGTATTTCATTCATTTCGAATAATGTTGCCATCCTTTACTATCTGTTGACATTTCCAAGCAATTATTTACAGCGCAAGCGACCAGCACATGTAGGTTAGTGACAGATAGAAAAAAAAAATATCAAAAAGCAGACCTCGATCGATAACATTTGACTCACTTTCGCCTACGAAACCGGTTTAAGTTTATTTATACATTATACTTTGTCCTTAAGCTATTGTATTGTATATTAATGATGATAACAGAAATAAGATAAATAGGACAGTGTTTTTATTTTATAACTTTCTTTTCCTATGAATCTAAGTCTTGCTTTCATCGCGCGAGTATACCTAGCATCGTGGAATTGGATTTCTTAGTGATATTGAGGTAACGACCCAACGCGCAGCCAAGAAGCTGGGCATCCTCTCGAAGGTGCGACGGTATTTCACACCAGAACAGTTGCTCACGCTGTATCAAGCACAAGTTCGATCGTGTATGGAATACTGCTCTCATTTTTGGGATGGATCAGCAAAATACCAGCTTGAGGCTCTGGAGGCAATAGAGGCGGTTTACTGAGTGTATTTAACCCAACGTGACATGGGGTGAGCTCATCGCCGTTATAGGGTTCACACACCATGTGGTGTGCAGGTTTCACCTCAATGTTGTCGTTGGCCGTACGAGCGTTGCGTTGTGTACATAGGCTCTGAAAAAGAGTCGCATTGGTACACGTCCAGTGGCCGGACTCGAACCCGCCACCTCCCAAGTCAAGGTAAAATATCCAACCAACTGGACCACAGACGCTCTTTCTGGATGAATTTTGCCATTTCAAAAATTCCAAGTAGCCCCTCTGTTTCTACAGGTTATTGTTAAAATTGTGATTGTTTTATTTGTAATTTGTTTTTGTTAAACGTCTTTGTGTTTAGTAAGTTTAACCTGAAAAATCTGTTTGCGGCAAAATTGTAAATCTTGTTGATTGCATTGTAATATTATTATTTACTAGCTGTCCCTGCAAACATTTGTTTTGCTATAAAAAGTTGCCTATGTATCCCGTGGAGAAATACAACTAGTAGATGCATAAAACATAGCCGATTCTCAAACCTACTGATATACTATATGTGTAATTTAAAATTTGATAAAAATCCGTAAAGCCGTTTCGGAGGAGTACGGTAACTAACATTGTGACATGGAATTTTTTTTTGAATTAGATATTAATAACCTCGGGTCATCCACGACAGAACGGAAAAAAAGACAGACTACCTACACACAATTAATTAAACTGAAAGCTTTGTCTAGAAAATACTCGTCATCATCATCATCAGCCCATACTTGTCCACTGCTGGACATAGGCCTCTCCAATTGCACGCCACTGTGATCTGTTTTCGGCTTCTCGCATCCAGCTTCTGCCAGCCATCTTGCGTATATCATCAGTCCACCTTGCCTGAGGGCGTCCTACACTCCGTTTGCCGAGACGCGGTCTCCACTCGAGAACTCGTTTTACCCAACGGTCATCGGTTTTACGGCTAATGTGGCCGGCCCACCGCCACTTCAGCTTGCTAAAACGACTATTTTATTACGAATACTCGTAAGCTTTGACAAAAACATAATCAGCGTAAACAGAACAGACTTGACATTTTGTTGAATTCAAAACAAACATCTTCCAAAAGTACAATTATTCTCAACTGACGAGCATACAAAAGCTTTATGTCAAAATCATAAGGCTACAAAAGAGAAGCTTTTGAAAGCTCTTAATTTCTTCACCTTATTGACCTAATGATATTTTAGCTTTTATCTGTTATTATGTCATGTGGGTGAGTGAGTAATTCGGCGTGTGAGTATTTGATGGACGTTTCTTGATATATCTGAGACATGTTTTTGAAGTAAACTTTAACCCTCTGTTACAAATCAAGGTGGTGACACCAGTGGCGTGCACACCATATTGGCAAAAAGACTCTGCCTACCTTAGTATTTTGGCTACCCGAACTAATAATAGAGTTATTGCTAGATGCTTTTTTGTTGTACTCACGACATAGGCTAACGTAGGTCGTGTGTTTTGTGGGTGAGTACATAGGTAGGTACCTATATTTCGCAAATACAAGTTACCTATACATAGGTGTCAATCCTTGGTGATTACTGCCTACCTTGTCATAAAAGCCAGTGCACGCCACTGGGTGACACTAATACAAAGGTTGTTTCATTACAGATCTAACTGGAACTGGTTATTTCGTATTTGGCAGTCAAGTTAACCCTTAATCAAACAAAGGCTGGTATATTGCCACTTGACCAACACATACTTTGAATCTTATTGCATGTCTTCACTGGAATTATCTAAATATTTCAGAGAAGTTATGAGAGAATAATCACATAAGGTATATAACACTACAGGGCACATAACATACCTATTTAAAAGTTAAAGAATAATTTCACATTGTACTTAAAAGCTAGATTTTATGATAAACATCACCCGGGTTTATGTGATGGAGTCGGTAATTAGAATAACAAACGTCAATAGAGTCCAAAATCCATCAGTAAAAGTCCTAACCTTCTCTGATTAAGGGTTAAATTGAAGATAACAGACAAGTTAAATTGATCTCCATATATATATATACAAGGTGACATTTTCGAGATTTGCAAACCTGAAAAAAATAGAATCTTCGTATAGTAAGGTGGACTGATGATATGCGCAAGATGGCTGGCAGAAGCTGCATGCGAGAAGCCGAAAACAGATCACAGTGGCGTGCAATTGGAGAGGCCTATGTCCAGCAGTAGACAAATATGATGATGATGATGATCAGACTTATAGCAGTGTTACCTACTTTCATATGGTTTTATGTATTTTTTTAATGAGGACAAATTAAATGTGTTTTTATGAAATTGAAGTTTGAAATATTTTTTATATTTTTAATCAAAATAAAATAATTATGTTCACTCAAGTTTTGCGGTAACAAAAAAAAATGTGAACCCCCTACTATTTTTTAATTCGGTCCAAGCCCGAATCCAGGATAAGATCGGTCGAAATAATTTGATCGAATCTAAAATGGTCGAGATAAAGGTTATTACTTATGCTATATTGTTATCCATAATTAACATTTTTTTGTGTACAGTTTACGATCAGATATTTCTGAATTCGACAACACAGTCTTGCATAAATCTGTCGAAATATCTAAATGCAGACAAATAAAATATATTTTAAATGCAAAAAAACATATCATTATTTAACACATCTATTTTTTCTGTCATGGAAAATAATTGCTCATGACGTGCGGAAACTGACCTTAGATGTTAAATTACATTCGAATAATATTTTTTATCTAAAAAAACTTATGTAAAACTATTAGCGTAATATAATTTAGTTGATCGATTCAGTGATTAATGCTTGTCATTTTAAAGGATTTTCATAAAACGTCTCTAATATGCGGTAAACAAAAATAAATAGGTACAAATTTTGTTTTTCATCAGAAGCGACAAACCACTAACACTGCCTCTCGGGGCATTCTTTGTAGACGTGAGCATCTACTTGCTTTTGCCTCTTTTTAAATAAAAAAAATTAAATAAATACACTTCACGCCTTTTAATCCCTAAGCGGGGTAGGCAGAGGCACTTGTTAAGCAGTCCAGGTGGTCGGATACTTGACTTGCAACCGGGAGGTCTCAGGTTCAAGTCCAGCTTCTGGACGTGTACGAATGGGACTCTTTTTGAGAGCCTATGTACGCAACGCAACGCTCGTACGGTTAAGGACAACATCGTGATGAAACCCGCACACCACAAGGTGTGTGAACCCTATAACGGCGATGGGCTCAACCCCCGTCACGATGGGTTACATACGATTAGTGAACCGTGGTCATTTGCTTTAGCAAGTGCCTTTGCCTACCTCGCTTTGGGATTAAAAGGCGTGATGTGCATTTATGTATTTTCAATCGTATACATAATTGTATCTGATGCTGGCACTGCTTGACTCCTCGTTGTGCACACATCAAAAGTGTCTAGGGATCAAGAACATTTTTAGCTGTAAAAAAATCTAATTTATTTAAATCAAATCTAATCTTCTGGATTGGTCTCCTACCTAATTCCCCATGCCTGTATCAATGACTTATCACCACATTTTGAATAAATTATGAATGAATTCAGTTTTTGTAAAATATATTCTTGATTGCAATCTTCTAAAATGTACTTGATCCCTAGACACTTTTGATCTGTGTGAACAGGACAGGATAACGGCTAAACGTCATCCGTACCAGGAAGATATTCCATATTTTACGGTAACTAAACCGCTTGCATTAAATTTCGTAGTGCGAACCGCCAAGATTTGGAACGAATTGTATGACGGGACATATACAATGTTACGTATTAGCAAGGTTAACGCGATTTTGTAGTACCTACAATAAATTTATACGCCAAATATTTAAACAACTGCCAAAAAAAAATACTTCGGATAATAAGCATTCATTATATGTAAGTACTTCAATGATCAATTATCTGATAACATGAAGTCCACTTATCTACATTATATGAATAACAAGCTGTCTCCTGCAAACATTTGTTTTGCCATAGTAAGTCGCCTTTGCACCTCGTGTATTGGAAGAAATACAACTTTTAAACTTTCCCTGGACTTCCACGTGTAATTCAAGACTAAAATTAGCCAAATCGGTCCAGCCGTTCTCGAGTTTTTGCGAGACTAACGAACATCAATTCATTTTCATATAATGGAGATAACAAATAATGCATTAATTTCGACCAAATTTAATTACCATAAAAACGGTTCTAGCAAGTTAATCTTAAAAGATAGACATATACTGCCGCGGACATTTTTTTAGATCCTTCAAGAGGAATAATTCTTTCATACATATATTTTGGTAACTTGAACCTTTTTGCAGCGCACGCAACCGAAGCCCAACGGAAGTCAAGGATGAAAAATGTTCCCTGTTTTGACGAAAATTAAACTTATGTAGTACTAATTTACTATGCAGCTAAGGGTTAATGTTGAGTACATTCCATATCATATCCATAACAATAAAATAACCGCAAGTCCCCCAGATTCATCATGAATAATCCATGGTAATGAGATACCTATTTGGTCAACTGTCAATGGCGTATGCATGTATTTATTCTAATTAGCCATTATGCGCTAGTTAACTAGTGACATTGGTGTAGGGAAAGTGGATCGTAGGGCGGGCACTTCCACTGCCTTTGCCCTCGATGTGACAATCTATACACAGTTATTTGAAACCTTCAATGAATGTTGAATTTCTTAGTCCAACGCGGCATACGAATCTAACGGCGTTATACTCGCTCGCCTTTAAAGAAGGAAAGATGAAACAATATTAATACACACCGCACACGGAAAATATAAAAGCATACAATATACACACATGAAAAGTGTCTAGGGATCAAGTACATTTTAGAAGATTGCAATCAAAAATATATTTTACAAAAACTGAATTCATTCATAATTTATTCAAAATGTGGTGATAAGTCATTGATACAGGCATGGGGAATTAGGTAGGAGACCAATCCAGAAGATTAGATTTGATTTAAATAAATTAGATGTTTTTTAAGAGCTAAAAATGTTCTTGATCCCTAGACACTTTTGATGTGTGTAGAACCAAGTAAGTAGGTAAGTAGCAGGTACACCGGTGCGTTCTTAGGAGATCCCGGAGTCACCCGAGTCAGGAGTTCGAGTGGGTTTTAGTCGGTGAGAGTCCGATATAACTTAGTACCTCCCCTGGGCGACCGGGCATCCATAATGGATTTCCCCTTCGAAAAAAAAGATAAGTAAATACACTTCACGCCTTTCTATCCCAAAGCGAGGTAGGCAGAGGCACTTGCTTAATAAGTAGGTACCCACAGTTCACCAAGCGTATTGAACCCAACGTGACAGGGGGTGAGCGTATTCACACACCTTGTGATGTGCGGGTTTCATCACGATGTTGTTCTTCACCGTACGAGCGTTGCGTTGCGTACATAGGCTCTGAAAAAGAGTCCCATTGATACACGTCCAATAGCTGGACTCGAACCGACCTCCCGGTTACAAGTCAAGTATCTGACCAACTGGACCACGCACGCTATTATGGTAGGCAATATGGCATTCTGAGCGATCTTTTATTTATATACTTAGGTATTCCTTTTCAGAAACACGTGACTTGTAATGCATTCCAAATAAATTCACGATAATGAAGAACGGAATAGTTTAGGCACGCTTTTCCGTAGGTACGTAAATACCTAAGAAGCAGTATTTTGAGGGTGATTCCCATATCTCTCTCGCGTCTGTGGTCCAGTTGGTCGGATACTTGACTTGTAACCGGGAGGTCCCGGGTTCGAGTCCGGCTACTGGACGTGTACCAATGGGACTCTTTTTCAGAGCCTATGTACGCAACGCAACGCTTGTATGGTGAAGGACAACATCGTGATGAAACCCGCACACCACAAGGTGTGTGAACCCTATAACGGGGATAGGCTCACCTCCTGTCACGTTGGGTTAAATACGCTTGGTGAACCATGGGCATTTGTTTTAGCAAGTGTCTCTGCCTACCCCGCTTTGGGATTAAAAGGCGTGAAGTGTATTTTTTTTCCCCACTATTATTGATTTTTCTTCTGTCCCTTAACGCGTAGCAGGGTATTGTATGTACTTCTGGACCCAAAACTGTCACTTTTACTACCAAAATGACAGTTTGGATCAAAAACTGTCATTTTGATGTATACTGTCATACGACTCTAGTAGGAATCACAGTCGTGAAAAAGAGATTGGAATACCCTATTTACCGACTGTACATTTCAACTCAATTCGATAGATTGTGAAAGATTGACTCTCCCGCGATTTTCTTTAGAGCAAGTGACTAGTAGAAACGTTGTACTCATTTACCAAACATGGCTCGTGAGATGCGAAGCCGACTTAAGTGCTTAATGTTAATAAGAAGGCTTGGAAAAGCATTTACATAAGCTTACTCGTTGAGCGATTATCTTCTTATATATAAAAATGAATTGCTGTTCGTTAGTCTGGCTAAAACTAGAGAACGACCGGACGGATTTGGCTATTTTTGGTCTTGAATTATTCGTGTAAGTCCAGGGAAGGTTTATATTGTATTTAATCCAATGCACGGGGTCAAAATCTTCCTACGGCAAAACGAATGTTTGCCAGGACAGCTAGTCTATATAAATAAAAATGAATCGCCGTTCGCTAGTCTAGTAAAAGGTGTATTTCTTCCAATACACGGGATACTAAATCGACTTCCTGTGGCAAAACAAATGTTTGCCGAGACAGCTAGTTCTAAATAAAATATAAACATTTGGTTTGCGTGTACTTTCGCAGTTCGAACCGCCATTATGCGGTATTGGTACGACTTGCCGGAGTCTGTGTTTCCTGCGCAGTATAGTCTGGAGGTCTCAAGTCACTGGGGTGAATAGGTACCTAATGAATAAGTGTGGTCCATCGTAGACCACATTGCTGCTTAACATCAGGCAGAATGCTGGTCAAAGACTCGTTTAAAGTATTCGTTAGTAGGCATCCGTATCTTTCCTTCTTAATAAAAAAAATCTTTAGATATATGTTTTTTTTTAATAACTATGAATGAACAAGCGTTTGACCACCATCCTGCCTGATGTTAAGCAGCGATGTGGTCTACGATGGAGCACACTTGTTCAGCAGGTACATATTCACCCGCGACTTGAAGACCTTCAAACTATACTGCGCAGGAAACACAGACTCCGGCAAGTCGTTCCACATCCTGGCGATACGCACTATGAAAGTGGACGCAAACCGTTTGGTTCGCGTAAATGGCAAATCCACCTGGTACGGATGACGTTTTGCCGTTCTCCTGGTTGTCCTATTGTAAAAACGCGATGGGGGTATTAGGTATGTGATTTTTTTACGTAAAACAAAATGGCAAAGAGATTATAAGGCCATATCGTACTACATACGTAATACATACCATTTACACAGTCACTATTGGGTAAACGGCTAGATGACATCAAAAATGCATTAAATAATAATTCAGACTAATCTATTGCTGTTATACTCCTCTCTATATATATATTTTATGTACTTACATTATATATAATGCTGGCACGGTTTTTCCATTTAGGTACAAAATAAATACTCGGGTAATTATCTAGTTTTCAATATTACTTCATTTGCGTAGGTAAAGTACCTACTAATCGATGTTAAAGGTACGGTTGGGAAAAAATTGGTCTATCAGTACACTTCACACCTTTAAATCACAAAGCAAAGGTAGTAGTGGCGAAGCTAGGAGGCAAGCCGGTAGTGAAAAATAAGCACTTAACCAATGCTTATTTAGATTTTTTATTTGTCTTACTTATTTGAGATATAATAAGTCCCTACGCAACTTAATTTCCTTGAAAATATTTGTTAATGTGCCTGGCATAGGCTTGTCTTGTACTACCGGCTTAGCCCTTAGCTTCGCCAATAGTAGGTAGAGGCACTTGCTAAGCAAATACAAACGGTTCACCAAGCGTATTTAACCCCACGTGACAGTGGGTGAGCCCATCGTTTTCATCACGATGTTGTCCTTCACCGTATGATCGTTGCATTGCGTACATATGCTCTGAAAAAGAGTCCCATTGGTAAACAACCACGCATGGCTGGCGGGTTGGAGATCGTGGTAGAGTTGTCGTTTAACTCACAGATAGCGCTGCTGCCCGTCCTCTGGATAGTTCCCTCGGCCGTCTCGCCGCGACCCCCACGGCGGGAAAATTTGGACTGGGGTGGTGCTGGCCCCAACCAAAAAAAAATTGGTCCTTTCATAGAACAAGCTAGCTGAATCTGTTAAATATAGCCAATATACTTAAGGGAACTGGTAAGCAGTCGAGGGAACTTTGAACGCTTGTGTGAGTTTGCTAATCGCTGGCATACAGCTCGATGAACATAATATGAAGTCTGTTAACGGCTTAAGACGCGACGAGGACCCGACGCGAAGTCTCCGTAATGTGGTCGTCATGCCCCAGATGGGGGAGAGTTGGCAAAAAAACAGGTATGGACATAAGAAGATAATTTATATGGAGTCAAGAAAACGTTTGCGTTGAAAAGAGGCAGGCGCAAGTAGACGCGCACGTCTCCAGAGAATGGCCCGTACGCCGAGAGGCAGGTATCGCTTGGGTGTTAGTAATATCCCTGCTGTGAACTGAATCTGTTAAATAACAAATTACATTCATAAAGACGGCATTTTCATATATATAATACCCTAGAAATAACACTGCGAGGTCTTCAAGAAAACATTCTGATCATAATAACTCAAAATTGTGACCTTAAACTCGAAAATATTTTTTAAACGAACAAAAATATTTGCCGGCCACTTTAAGGTAAACGGTAAACTTTGTAATGTTGAACTATATTACGTAAGAAATTAAGAAAATCAAAAGTGCAGGGAAATAATTTAAAAACACATAAATACGTGAATTTCAAGCAAAAACAGTCCTTACTGCAAAATAAACAGTAATCAATTCCGTATTTACTTAACTCAACAAACAAAGCTCAGTTTTCACTGGACGGTCTGGATGCTTTATTGTCCCCGTCGAGAGTTAATATAGCTTTATTAAGCATTCATACAAAAAAAATATGATGTCATACAGAGACCTCGTAAGGACCATAACTCAAATACGAACGCCCTAGCCTTCAACTTTGACGTCAGAGCTCCAGAGCATCCGGTCATGTGACCACGTTGCCATCGGAACATGCTATAAATAAGCGTTTCCTTTTCGCAAGTACTTTTAGCAACAAAAACGTATTACACCATTATCGTAGAACTGCAGTACAGAGTCGAAAACTTTGAGAATAAACTGAGATTTTCAGCCATCGCTATCCATAAATCCTAGTAGTTTTAGGCTGGTATTCAGCAGTGGCGTGCACTGGCTTTTTGGGCCCCAGCCCAACTTTTCCCGTCATGGGGGTCGTAAGAGGCGACCGAGGGAGCTCTCCAGAGAACGGGTAGCAGCGCTCTATGTGAGTTAAACCATAACACCACTGCGATCGCCAACCCGCCTGCCAAGCGTGGCGATTACTGGCATTTCACCCCAAACGACGGATCTCATTGTGGGAGGCCCTCGTCCAGCAGTGGACGTTATGTGGCTGATGATGATGATGTGCACTGGCTTTTACGACAAGGTAGGCAATCTTCAAAGAATTGACACCTATGTATAGGTTGGTAACTTGTCTTTACGAAATATAGGTGCCTATCTATCTACTCACACACAAAACACAGGACTTTCTTAGCCATGTCGTGGGTACAACAAAAATAGATTTAGCAATAACTCTATTATTAGGTCGGGTAGCCAAAATACTAAGGTAGGCAGTGTCTTTTTGCCTGTATGGTGTGCACGCCACTTGTATTCAGAGTCGTATGGCGAAGTCGGTCTAAGTCTCAGAACTGTCAAAATGCATTGTAATGTCAGTTTCAGCAAAGAATTTGTAATCACAGTTGAGAAACAGTCTCGTGAGAATCGGCCATGTCTGAGCTGAGACTTGACCCTCGAAATCGGGTTCTCAGGCCGATCTCAGCGTAGGTTTGACAACAGTTTGATCTGTGGCAAGAAGCATTCCAATATATTTTTGATCTGTGGTGTACCGTTTGACAGTTTGTTTATTTTATTGGCAGTTTATTTGTCTATTTTCTTGAAAAGTACCTGTCAGCGGTGGGAATCGCACCTTCCGGAATAGAGGCAGACATGCTGACCACTACACCAATGATTATGGGTATTGACTTTAAACTTATTATTAACTTCAATTTATTCCGAAACAACGCCCTTTGAAGTATCCGAGCCACATACGATAAACTTAAAGTGTTATTACTTCGTTTTAGGTAAATAGGTACTTAATGAACAAGTGTGCTCCATCGTAGACCACAGCGCTGCTTAACATCAGGCAGGATGGTGGTAAACGCTTGTTCATTATGTTAAAAAAAATATTTTTATATAAGGTTCATACTTGGCTTTGTTTGTGCACTTGAGTGCATTTATGAAAATCGTCATAATTATTATCCGACAACGACGTGTTAAGTAGGTACTTAAAGTTTTTTAGTGACACTTGTGTTTTATGAATAAGTTTTTACGAGTAAGTATGTATATGACGGGACAACTTCAACGGGACTACTGGGTTAAAACAGAAATATAGTATCAGCATTGCACTTTGCGAAGCCGCAACATGCCGCTAGATTAGTAAAAAGATTTTTGGAATGTCCCGAAGCCATTGCCCCCGAGTGTATGTAAAGATTTCGCACCGAAAGCCAACCTACCCATTTCCGTCACCACAGCCGTTTCACAAAGATGCTTGTGCAAAACTTGACCAGCTAATTAGAAAACCGGTAAAGTGGTGCACAGACCGTATGAAGTCATTCGGATTCTCGTACTAAGATACTAGCCATTTAGAAATACTGCTTTCTCACTTACTTTACATCTGACCCGTTAATGTTGTCTCTTGATGCAACATGATTAGGCCTAACATTGATGCAAATTGGGCGTGTTGCATTATGGTGCTGAGTTTTTGCAACGCTTGATGAGGATGATTAGCTCGATTGCTCGTGTATGTGGCAATGATATTTATATCTTAAGTAACTTTATACATAGCAGATTGTGCAACGGGGAGACAAGCTGGCTATGCCCCGCAGTGTGTTCAGCTATTTTTGCTCCCATGTACCACCTTTATGTACCACATGCAAGCAACTAAATGACTATTATTATTAAACCTAAATAAAAATAAAATACACTTCACGCCTTTTTAATCCCAAAGCGGGGATGACGGATAATCTTTAATCCTAAACCAAAATCTCCAGATTCAATAGCCGGCTCCTGGGACAAGCCAGGAATAATTGCAGCTGGTGCATTATATGTACATCCCAGATGAGTAGTATATTATTGGAAGGTCACCAATAACTGTATATTGTAGTTAATGCAAATACCATCATTTAGCGTGCCAAAACACCATTGGTTCGACGTAACGTGTACAATTTCAGGAATGCGTAGCGTTCAGATTTCTCCACATTTATCGCTTAAATTATAGCTTCATCATCATCAGCCCATACTTGTCCACTGATGGACAATTGCATTCCACTGTGATCTGTTTTCGGCTTCTCGTATCCAGCTTCTGACTGAAATTATAGCTTAGTTCACACTTAAATCAAAATCTATAACAGGAGTCAATTATGTAAAAAAATATTATGCTTGCAATGATTTTGTTAGGATGGTCAAAATAGCCTGTCTGCCTGTCTCAGCATTAGACAATTATAGTATTAGCAGTTAGCTGAACGTTATAGGAAACCGGCAAAACTGTGTGTAACAACATCCTATTACGTTTTGGTTGAATGAAGTCGATATCGTACGTAGTCTGATAATGTTAATGACGCTCGTATGCCAGTTCTACATTTCCGCAGATACCACGTTTCAAGAATTTATGCGTAAGAAAGATATTTTTTGGACGACTTCTCGACGTTCTCATATCGACGGCATTTTTTATGTTTGTTAACTTAAACTTTTGACTGAGTGAACCAATTTCGCAGATTATTTTTTGTTTGTTTACAAGCTGATGCTTTCTGTTGTCCTATTTTTTTTTTGTTCAGTTCCGACAATGGCTTCCATGAGAAAACCACAAATGTCTTAATTCATAGTGCGAACCGCCAGGATGTGGAACGTTTTGCCGAAGTCTGTGTTTCCTGCGCAGTACAGTCTGAAGGTCTTTAAATCGCAGGTGAATAGGTACCTAATGAACAAGTGTGCTCCATCGTAGATCACATCACTGCTTAACGTCAGGCAGAATGGTGGTCAAACGCTTGTTCATATAGATAAAAAAAAATGTTTTACTGTTTGAAGTTATTTAAAGTCATTCAAAATGGCTTCAGTGAATCGAAACGGGCCCAGTAGGATTCAGATTAGTTGCTTAATTCCTTATTTTGTTATTTCTGGAGTTTTTTTCACTTTTATCCCGGATCTCTCATGTCTTTAGGTTTTCTTGTCAGTTTCTTAGCCCGTGTACCATGAGGTCTTATAGGAATATTGTTCTCGCTGTATGAGAGAGATAGCGCTAGACGGATGGTATACCACATACCACTGTTTCTGTCACACAGTATAAACAAGTATACTAATACTTTTACCGACTTTTGTTTCCATTATGTAACAGCGTTGACAAATTCTTTAAAACATTTTGCATGTAACATGCATTTTTACTTCACCTAAAACCTAAAGCACACTTATCACGCAATGATAACTGCCTTTAGTGACGTAATTTTATGGGTTAAAAGCGAATAAACTAGAAAATGCAATGAAATCTTTAAGTAAACCCGGACAGTATTTTTTTTAATAACTTTAAATTCCTCCGATTGCAAATTCCTCTGTTGCTGGCGATAAAAATTACGTTTTATTTCTCTTTGCAACGTTTTCCTTTGCGAGTATTTCAAACGCTATTTATAACTGATATTACAAAACTAGATCTGTCTTGGATTATACTTCCGTATCTATCTATCTGTAAAGGGCAAATTGATACAAAGGTAGATAGTAAGTTAGATACTTCTGTTGATGGACAGCCATGATAAGTGCGTCACTGCAAGTCACGTCGTCATGTCTTACTGGTTCTATCATTCTACTGCGAGTACAAGGACCTCGTCATCATCAGCCCATACTTGTCCACTGCTGGATATAGGCTTCTCCAATTCTCATTGCTCATACAGAGACATAATAGCAAAATCTCTTGCTACAAAGCTAAAACGAATAACGTGCAAAATATCGCTAAATCACATGCCAAGCGTGGCGAATATTGGCATGTCCCCCCCATTATATTTATAATTTCCACCGTACGATACGACGAACCACTCCAGCCCACATTTTCCCGTCGTGGGGGTACTCCGAAGGACGGGCAGCAGCGCTCTCTGTGAGTTAAACCACATCACCACCGCGATCGCCAATCCGCCTGCCAAGCGTGTCATGATGTTTGTTCCCAATGAACTCTTGACCAAGGCTACCGATATTCATAAAAGTAGAAATTTTTTGGAATTTCGTCCAATTTAAGAGATAGGATAGTTTATATTTCGCGACATCCACTGCTGGGCACAGGCCACCCTGGAGGCTATACTAATTTTATATTCATATTAATAGTTAAGACAGGAAAACGCCTGGTAACTGCCGCCGGTGAAGGAGGTCACTGGGGCAGACACACCACCGTCTGCCCCGAGCCGGAGTCCGACAGGACCGATCGCTTGGGCGGGTCCTGACTCAATTCCTTCGGGTACTCCCGGAACCCGCCCTGCTTGCGACACGGAGGTCATCATGGGGGTTTAGTCGGTAAGAGTCCGGCGGGGTGTCCATGAGGATTCCTCCATGTAAAAAAAGGACAACGTCTGTCGAGCGAGTCCACTAGTAAATAAAGAATAGTATTTAAACGTGCATCAAAAAAGTCTAACCTAACCTAACTAAAATACTGACTTAGCGACAAAATTACTGATGTGGTCTTCTAATTGCCATTCTGATGATAACTTTGGCTTTTTAGGAGTGCAAGTTAGTAATTTTGATGTACAGTTTATTATTTTCCGTAAATAAATAAATAGAGATAGCGTCGTTTGACTTCCTCCTCGCAGTTCTGCCACTGAAGACTCCAGCAATTACGCAACCGATCAACATACTCATTGTACGCTCTTTTCGTGTGTAATTATAAGGAATTTACATTTTCAATTGATGTTTTTGTGATACGCCGGTTCGTGCAGCTCCACATTTGAAAACCTCGTTAATATCTTGTAGGTTTTTTTTTTAATTAAGTATGTGATGATAAAAAAAAGTAAGTAGGTAATAATAATATTAATTGAACCGGCGGTTGCGCAATTTCGTCGTAGCGTCGTTGTCGGACAATGTGTATTTTGTATTAGCTGACACTTTGTTACCTATTGGCTCTCTGATAGCGATCTTGTGCGTTACAAAATTAAATCGATTTTCTCGCGTTGTGAAAAGGTTGTTGATAAGTTGTATGTATGCGAATTTTACTTACCTAGTGGCGGACAAAGCGTCTGTGGTCCAGTTGGTCGGATACCTGACTTGTAACTGGGAGGTCCCGGGTTCGAGCCCGGTACTAGACGTGTACCAATGGGACTCTTTTTCAGAGCCTATGTACGCAACGCAACGCTCGTACGGTGAAGGACAACATCGTGAAGAAACCCGCACACCACAAGGTGTGTGAACCCTATAACGGCGATGGGGTCACCCCCTGTCACGTTGGGTTAAATACGCTCGGTGAACAGTGAGCATTTGCTTTAGCAAGTGCCTTTGCCTACTCCTCTTTGGGATTAAAGGCGTGAAGTGTATTTATTTATTTTTATTTTTTTTTTGTAATGAGGAATTTTCAGGGCTTTAGTTTCTTTAACCCTTAGCTGCATAGTGATTCAATACTACATCAGTATAATTTTCCTCGATTTTTTTTTCTAGTCGTCCCATCTACAGATTTTTCATTCTAAACTGTTGTCAAAGGTACAACTAATACGTATGAACGCAGTTTTGACTTTAGACCACTTTTAATTTTTTATTTTTTTTTCCATGATGCAGGCCACATAATTTAAGAAGGATAGGTTTTTATTCAAACATAAAAAATATGTAGTTAAGGGTTAAGTTACAACAGATGGCGCTATCTTTATTAGGGGGATAAATGTCAACGAAATGTCTTGGTAAGCTCGAGCTTGTCTTTGATTATACTCGCGTCTATATACCCCGTGAACAATATTGAGTTACGCGAATAAAATCGCGGGGCGTCCACTTGTTCTAGATAATCTTCAAACATAAATTTTCCTTATACCACATTAATGCATTGCTTAAGTTACGCTCCATTGACACTTCACACACACAAGCAAAGTTAACATGTGCACTCTTCTAATTATAATGAGCGTAATAAACTCATGTTTGTTCAACTAATTAACGCTGTGAAGATTAAAGGTCGATCTTTGTGTGCCTATCTAACTACGTAAATGATAGATAAGTCTAGTCTTTCATATATTTCTATCCCGGAAACATTGTTACATTGTATTGTAAACATAAGCCGTGGTATCCATTAGTTAGAACAGAACGGCGTTAGCGCACGGCTAGTTAAGTTCTTAAACGCTGGTCAAAAAACGTATCTTCAAACGTGATTTGCAGAGGTACTTTCTAAGCAAATGATGTTTGTAATTTCAATAAAAAACCATTCACAAACTATTCGACAGTGGATAACAAATAGCTATTTTTAAGTGTCTCCCTACAACTTATATTTATACCTAGAATACTAACTAGCTGTCGCGGAAAACATTTGTTTTACCATATTTAAAGAAAAAGTAAGTTGTCTTTGTACCCCGTGTAATGGGAGAAATACAACTGGTAGATACATAAAAAATAAAATTTTCATATAAAATTTGGTAAAAATCGGTAACGCCGTTTCGGAGGAGTACGGTCACTAACATTGTGACATGGAATTTTTATATATTAGATATAGCTGTTTCTTTATTGCCATTCTTATGGGGGTTTACTGTACCTACTACGCTGCGTGTAAAAAGACCCCGAGCAATGGTGCCCCGCATTGTTGGCATTGTAAAAGTTGTTCATATCGACACGCCCAAAAACGTTTCTAAGACCATTGCACGGGGTCTTTTTATACGCAGTATAATATATCAATGCACACGCCTGCCAATCGTGGCGATTATTGTAATTTCCTCTCAAATGATCATGGAAATCATTGTGGGGAGGCTCTCGTCTAGCAGTAGACATTTGGCTGATGATGACGATGATATTAAACATTACACACGAGTGAAGCCTGTAGTCTATCTAATATATAAAATTTCCACGTCACAATGTTAGTTACCGTACTCCTCCGAAACGGCTTTATCGATTGTTTCCAAATTTAGTAGGTCTGAGAAACGGCTACTATCTATTATTTATGCATCTACCAGTTGTGTTTCTCCCAATACATGGGGTACAAAGGCAACTTATTACGGCAAAAGAATGTTTGCCGGGACAGCTAGTATCTATCTATTATCTATTAATATATATATATATATATATATATATAACAATGAAATGCTGTCGTGTCTCTCATAAAACTCGAGAACGGCTGGACTGATTTGGCTAATTTTGGTCTTGAATTATTCGTAGTAGTCCAGGGAAGGTTTAAAAGGTGTATTTCTTCCAATACACGGGGTACAAAGGCGACTTCCTATGGCAAAACAAATGTTTGCCGGGACAGCTAGCATATATATAAAAATAAATGTATGTTCGTTAGTCTCGCTAAAATTCGAGAACGGCTGGACCGATTTGGCTAATTTTCGTCTAGAATCACACGTGGAAGTCCAGGGAAGGTTTAAAAGGTTATCTATGGCAAAACAAATGTTTGCTAAGACAGCTAGTATATATATATAAATAAATTGATGTTCGTTAGTCTCGCTAAAACTCGAGAACAGCTGGACCGATTTGGCTAATTTTGGCCTTGAATCACACGTGGAAGTCCCGGAAAGGTTTAAAAGTGTGTATTTCTTCCAATACATTGAGTACAAAGGCTACTCCCTATGACAAAACAAATGTTTGCCGAGACACCTTGTACTTAATAAACGAAGAGATGCTTCTCGACGTCAATTCTGTCGCATTATCATTGCGTTTTCGAAACACACTAAAATTGTTGTCAGGTCGTTGACTATGTGTTAACACATTGGCGGACAGTAAAAGAACACAAAAGATTTTTTATTGTTATGACGGCTATAGCCGTTTACTGTCCGGGAAAGTGTTAAAGCAGTCATCCTGTCTGACGGGTGTGTTGTCGGGTGCATCAGCTTTTTGTTAACTTCGCATCATGATTAGACCATGATGGCATTGTGATGGTGTGTGTGCGTGTATACAAGTAACAAAAAAAAATCATATGTATGCATTGCAATGCAGCGCATATATGTATTTTTTCTTCTTATTTCTATACCGTCTTTAGTTTAATAACTATGTGGGATCCAAGACAGAAGGCTAGGCCCCCCGGGATCTAGCCCAGTCGTCACTGATTGAGCTCTTGTCTATTCTGGATGCCGCTGTAGATCCTGGCTCTAACAGGAATCACAGTGGTGGGAAAGTGGGTGGGAATATCCCGGATATACAAGTATCTACAGAGCAACAAACAAGGATCGCATCAATACATATTATAAAACAAAGTCACCACCCGCTGTCTGTCTCTATGTATGCTTAGATCTTTAAAACTACGCAACGGATTATTATGCGGTTTTCTTTACCAGTATATTCATACACTTCACGCCTGTCTCCCAGAGTGGTAGGCAGCAGTGTGCACTGGCTTTTACGACAAGGTAGGCAGTAATCCCCAAGGATTGACACCTATGTATAGGTAACTTGTCTTTACAAAATATAGATACCTACATATCTACTCACCCACAAAACACATGACCTTCGTCAGCATCTGTCGTGAGTAGAACAAAAAAAGTTCTAGCAATAACTCTTTTATTAAGTCGGTTAGCCAATACTAAGGTAGGCAGTGTTTTTTCGCCTATATGATGTGCACGCCACTGGTAGGCAAAGACTAGATCTCCTTTTGTCACGGTCCTGACAAACCCCTTTCGCTTCATCCACATTCATACATCTTTTCATACATTACCACTTTTCTTTAATACCAGAAGGGGGAGAGTTGGCAACAAAACAGGGACGAGTGGCGAGTGGAGTCAAGAAAACGTGTGCGTTGAAAAGAGGCAAAAGCAAATAGACGCGCACGTCTCCAGAGAATGGCTCGTACGCCGAGAGGCAGGCAGGGCTTGGGTGGTGGTGGGATTATCCCTGATAATCAATTTTCTTTAATACGGAGAGCGAGTTCTGAGGCAGGTCTCTACTCACATTGGGTTTCATGAATCCGATAAATAAAAAAAAAAATAAATCCGGTATGAAATATTTAGAAAGAGACGTATAATGTATAAACATAATCAGTTTTTTTGGTTAAAATATTTCAATTCATTAGTAAACAAACGTCGAAAGAAATTTTCGAAATAAAAAACTTTTGCAAGAATACTTACAAATTCAAACGTTACTCGATACTTTGTAACATTCCATAACATTCTAGAAACTGTATTATTTTCATTACAATTCACTCAAAGTATCAGTCAGTGAAAACAATTGCGTTATATTATTATGATGGCTGTACCGCTTATTACTGGTTTAAAACACACACACATACATAGACACCTTACAATGGAAGATATGCGGTTTGTGACATATTTGTAACGCATATGTGGTTTTCTATCAATATGCCTCTGTATATATGTTTAATGTGCCATTTGTTTTGTTTTTACTTTGTAAATAAAATCTTCTTCAACTAAGAGAATCAAGGTTGTAATTCAACGGTTGTACACATATTAACTTACACATACTTATCATTTTTAAATATATCTCGTTGTCGGATTTCCATAACACAAGTGCTTTAGCTACTCAACATGGATTGAAGGCAATGTTTGTGTTGTTGTACAATATTTATTTATTGTTTATTTATTTACATACAAAAACACAAATCTTTATATAAATAAATAAATACGCCGGGACATTTTTTTTATATTTGTATTCTAGCCTTAGTAGATAGGGTAAGACTGGGGATAGGACATTGCAAGTTGAAATTGCATCTTTTCTCATTTCTAGGATACATGTGTAGCCTGTGTTAATGAGAAGCAAGCCCTTTCCAAACTCTGTGGTGGTATGTAATTGTCTCTATGATAATACAATTATGTTACATTAAAACTGTGGTATTGTGAGGTTTTATTTTATTTTAATTCACAAAGATCAATCATCATAGCTTTCCATGATAATTTGGAGGGAAATGCCAATAATCGCCTCGCTTTGCAGATGGGTTGGCGATCGCAGTGGTGTTGTGGTTTAACTCAGTAATATAAATAATAGAGAATAAAAACACATTTTCTTTCTTTTTTCTTCTTAAACACAGTGAATAAGCGTTTGACCACCATCCTGCCTGATGTTAAGCAGCGATGTGGCCTACAATGGAGCACACTTGTTCATTAGCTACCTAAGTACCTATTTCTTTTTACTCTCTTCTTTCTTATTTATAATTATTTTAGTCACCCAGGAAGTGTCATCCAAAACTTATATAGACTACTTTTTTGTTTACCAATCTATACTTATATTATAAAGCTAAAGACTTTGTTTGTTTGTTCGAATTGAAAAAATATTTTTGTGTTGAATATACCACTTATCGAGGAAGGCTTTAAGCTATATAACATCACGCTGCAACTATTAGGTGCGAAGAAATAATGGAAAATGTGAAGAAAACGGGTAAAATTATTCATCCTTGAGGGCTTCCGTTGCGTGCGCTGCGAAAATAATGTACATTAGCGAAACAATGTTTGCCGGAGCAGCTAGTGCATGATAAACAATCCAAAGTAAATCACCGTACAAAAAAAAACTAGTACAACTCAACATCGTACATTCCTACATTCGTTGTGACGTCGCGTCGTAGGCATAATCTAGTCTGCGAGAATATAGTTTTTTCTCCATACACGCCTATGAATACAAAAAAAAAGCAACGAAATAGTGCTCCATTTACCCACAAAGCTACATTGTTATTATGTAAAAGCTGGCTGGATGTGACGGTCACGTCGAAGTAAACATTTAAGGTGAAGCTAGTCGAAAGAGTAACTGCATATTTTTATTGGCTCGATATAAAAGTGATTTTTGTCTCGGCATTCAAGAGCTGATATAACTCGTACGTGCGCTGTGACCCACCGCTTGCACTTTCTAATATAGAGGTACTTTCACGGTGAAGTACAACGATTTGGTTTTGTTGAGAACGGTCAGTTTTTAGTCAATATTGTCTATTGGATGGGTGACGATTTGATGGCATGTTTTCATTGGTGTCTGTGCGATTCAAGACGAAAGGGAAGGAAGAATGATGAATAGTTTTTTTTTCTAAATTATTAAGCCGTCATGTAAAAAGACGTTAAAACACGTATTTTCATTTAGCTTTTTTCAAATTTTGCATTTTATAGGTCCGTCGCCGTCCGACGTATTATCAAATTTAAAAAATCGAATATTCTGGATTGGTCTCCTACCTAATTCCCCATGTCTGTATCATTGACCTATCACCACATTTTGAATAAATCATGAATTAATTCAGTTTTTGATAAATGGGCATTTCTCCACTAAATGGAAAATCACTGACCCAAACAAATTTTGTGTAATAAATCTTAATATATCCCAGTTTTTTGCTTTTATAATGACAAAGTATAAGATATTCTTGACAGGCCACATCTTATTTAGTAGTTTAATCATTTAATATTTGAATAAACTTTCTTCAAACACCTCAAAAGACAGTCCCCTGGTATGTCCCGTTTCCAGTATTACTAATCTTGTTACTAATATTTATTGATTTGCCATTGATAACTCAATAAAAACGATCCAAATACATAAAAGAAAACATTAAGCATATCTATACATAAGAATTCTATTTTTCCAATAAAAATTAATTAAAATATCCATTTGTGAATCCTGTCCTCAAAATATTAAAACAGTCCCCTGTTTAATGTGAAAAGTCGCGCTGAAGTCAAATTTGTTATTGGCGCGAAATATTCAGACAGTGAAACAGAACGCAATTGGCGCCAAGTTCGTTCGGTTGTGGAGCCAAGCGAACAGCCGCCACTTTCTTTAGTGCTACGTTGGCGTCTTTGGTGAACCACGCTTCTCGGTTGTTAGTGCGAACAGTCCCCTGGTAAGCCTTTTTTTAAATATTTTAAGAGTTTTAATAACAACAATTTGTTTTATATATTTAACTAACTAGTATGTAGCCCTATCTGTTTCGTTAATTTGATATATTTAACTGAATTTGTTTTATAAAGCTTTTATGAGAAAATGACAGTCCCCTGGTTAACAGTCCCCTGTCATTTCATAGCACAGGGGACTGTTCCTATCACAGGGGACTGTTTACTAAGGCGCGGGCCAGGCAGAAAAGGCGCATTGTGTGGTGGGCTCAAGTCTGTTTAGTCCGCGTCTTGAGTTTATCAAGTCTGAGATGTCAGACAACGTATTTATGACAATAGGTAAAAATTAACAGTATTGTCTCTTTCGTAGGTAGTATCTCAAAATGCCACCGAAAAAGAAACCACCTAAAACAAGAGAAGAAATACTAGAACAAAAGCGTATAGCTGAACGTATATACGAAAGTTTACGAAATATAAGTTACGAAATATACGAAAGTTTTCTTGGAACTTTTCAGAGTGTTGCCATGGTAAGAGTGCTGCAGATGGTATTGGCGCTACATGTAAGAGAACTGCAGATACCATTGTTGCTAGAGGAGGTGACATTGACAGTTTGGAATCTTTTGTTCATTCTGTGCACGAGAGATGTCCTGCAATTACAATGTTTACGATTGACGATAATGCAATCATTAATATGACTAACGACATTCAGAAAAATGCCAAAGATTTCAAAAGTTTCAATGATACTCTCAAAATACAAGGTACCGAGAAGCTTATAATGAAGACTTTAAGCTGCTTTTGTGAAGAAGAGTGTCAGCATTTTAATCTAGGGGTTATGAACTACCCTCTGACGAAACTTGACGTCGAGGACGTTTACACAGACTCAGAATCCGAAGACGATACCAGGCTATCTCAGACCTCGCCGGATACTAACATTATTACAGAAACCGAACTTTCAGAACTGTGTGACAATTTCACTACAGATTTTCATAATACTGCAGGGCCTAGTACAATCAGTCAACAGCAATACAACAGTGGCGATTACGTTTTAGTCAAGTATAACGTCAGAAACACAGAATATCGTTATGCTGCTGTTGTTAACCAAGTAGACAACGAGGAAGGCGAACTAACTGTAACCTTTATGAAAATTTGTGATGATTAAGGCCACACGTTCAGAATGGACGAAGATGATGTTTCTGATGTAAATTTTAATCAAATATTAGATAAGTTACCAGGTCCGAATCTAACTGCTCCATCGTAGACCACATCGCTGCTTAACATCAGGCAGGATGGTGGTCAAACGCTTGTTCATAATGATTTTAAAAAAAAATAATAACTCCAAAAGGGAGAAGATTGTTTTATTATTTTCCAATACCTGTGCCAGTCTTTGAGAAATAAGTTAATTTAAGGATATTTTCTTGACGTGCAATGATAAGAAGACTGATATTTTTTTTAAGATGTTGTAGAATTAATGTAAAAAAATATTTTAGTACTTTAAAAGTACAAATGATTCAAAGTATTATGTCAAACTAAAATATTGGTTCATACGTACATATAATGTTCCTTTTTTGCAATTTTGTTTCATAATTAGTGAGTGACTTAGTGTCAATTAGAGCCTTAAAATACAGTTAAACTGAAGTTGATTTTATTAAGTTTAACACAAATGTTATTAGCCTTAAGAAAAGTTATTATAATAAGTATGTTTTAATATTTTATAAATATTCAAAAAAATACCTAGTTTAAGGAAGACATTAAAAATAAAGACTTTGATTACTTTAATAAACAAAAAATATTTGTTTTTGTTCTTAAAAACATTCCCCTGGTTGATTACAACAGTCCCCTGTCACGATTTTCCATAAAATCTTCAATAACTCAAAAACTGAGAAGAAAATGTGTAAGTTTTTTTTAGATATATATTTAATTTATAAATGCCCTTCAATTTAACAACTAATATTCTCGACATTTAATAAAATAATGCGTGGGACAGTCTTGTATGGATCAATTTCCAAATAGCAGAGAAACGCCCAAATATATTCTTGATTGCAATCTTCTAAAATGAACTTGATCCTTACGCACTTTTGATGTGTGTATTATTACAAACATTCCGTTCTACACTTTTTCATTTCAATGCAAAGCACACTGTGCTGTATTAGTAGGTACCTACTGTGATGTAACCACTATCCAATCGTAGATCGGTCGAGTCATCTTTGGTGTTTACTTTTTTTTTCTTTCATTCAACAGTTTTCCCGAGTACGTTATGTTCAAATCTGAAGTGTATGCTGTATACGCGGATCGTTGGAAAGGTCAAAATGTAATGTTAAGTGGATTCGTTTGTGTAATGCTGAGTATGTAATAATACTTAAATGTCGAAGTAATTTGGTGATTAATGTGAAATTTATTTATTCAACAAGTTCGAGTATAAACATTTTTGAGGTTAGATAATTTGTTTAAGTAACCAGAGAGAATTCTATTGTCTTTCTTGGCTATTGTTAATACGGCGTCATTTTATTAAATATTTTCATTTTTTTTATTACGTAGTTAATCAGACTTAGTTTAAACATTAATTATAGAACATAGTAGGACTGTCATCGAATGTAATATTTAAATGTTTTTGGTTTTCTTAAAAGAAATTTAATTCCATAAATCACCTCTGGTTACACTTTTACATCAAAGAAACTTTCTATTCCAATGCGGGGTATGCAGTGTCACTCTACTAACCAAGCGTCTATACCATTTTCAACACTGTTAACCCTTAATCAGACATGGTTAGGTCTTTTTCTGATGGATTTTGGACTCTATTGACGTTTGTTATTAAAAATCCATCACATAAACCCGGGTGATGTTTATCGTAAAATCTATCTTTTAAGTACAATGTGAAATTATTGTTTAATATTCAAATAGGTATGTATGTATCCTGTAGTGCTACATACCGTATGTGATTATTCTCTGTTAACTTCTCTGAAATCTTCAGATAATGCCAGTGATGAAATTCAATAAGGTTCAAAGTATGTGTTGGTCAAGTGGCAATATACTGGACATTGTTTGATTAAGGGTTAAAAAAAGTGTGAATTCTAAATATTTCAGTAAAAAAAAATACATTTCCTAAGAGAGTCGATTGACGAAAGAGATTTATATGGGTGATGTAATGGGCCGGGTGAGTAGAGGTCGCCCCAGAAGGACATATACAGACCAGATTGGTGATGTTCTGGCCGAAGGTGGCGTGAAAAGTACTCGAAATCGGAGGTCATGTATGAAAAGATGTATGAATGTAGATGAAGCGAAAGGGGTATGTCAGGACCGTAACAAATATAGATCTGTAGTCTCTGCCTACCCCTCTGAGAGACAGGCGTGAAGTGTATGTATGTATGTATTATATTCAACAATTGGCTTAACACTTTCTATGAAGTAACGTTTACAATCCATTGATGCTTTTTGTTTACATTGTAGCAGTCATTGATTATTCAGAGCCAGTAGTGGACGTCCAACATACTGTAACGACTAGAACACTATTAAAGTTAGCAATATTGAGTATGAACACCGCTTTGTTTACTATTTCTTAGTCCGCAGTGAGTGTGTCGATTTTCCCACGTGTCGTCATACTTGAATATATTTTGACACACGAAAATAGTCTTTATAGATATCGAAGTAAGATTCAAAGGAAGTATTTTAAGAAGTTACGTCCAATGCCGATGAAGCGGCAATGATCGGTGAGTGAACTTTGGCTACTGTTGGCTGAACTTAATTGCCAAAGAAATACATAGTAGATTCAGCTCAAAAAGATTAAGAAAGTGTAAAGATAAATCTGTCCGCAAATGAATAAGACATATTTAATAAACATCTCAGGAAGGAGGCATTGTGTACGCCAGTACGATGCAGAAATGCAGTAATAATCATTCTTTAATTAGTCGGCAAAGTACCTTTCACTTGTCTTTAATGCGCGCACATTTTGAAATTCTAATGAATACTTGAAATTTTGAAATTGTTTTGGAATTTTTGTTAATGAGTTTATTGTTGCGAAATAAAGAAAGTAAGAAGATTCTTCATTCAAATAAAAATAATAATTGGAGTAAAGAAATCGTAAGATAATGCCTGATGTCCTAAGAATAAAAATTCTGAGGGCTTGTGGTCCAGTTGGTCGGATACTTGACTTGTAACCGGGAGGTCGCGGGGTTGCTACTGGACGTGTACCATTGGGTCTCTTTTTCAGAGTCTAAGTATGCAACGCAACGTTCGTACGGTGAAGGACAACATCGTGATGAAACCCGCACACTACAAGGTGTGTGAACCCTATAACGGCGATGGACTCACCCCCTGTCACTTGGGTTAAATACGCTCGGTGAACCGTGGGCATTTGCTTATTAAGCAAGTGCCTTTAGGCAAGGCATTAAAAGGCGTGAAGTGTATATTTATATATAAAAATCCTAAATATTTTTGAATCCGTGCTCTCTGCCTACTCGTGCGGGAAAATGGCGTGACGTTATATGTTGTACTTTGGAGTAAATTCCTGGGTCATATACTGCTAGTCTGATAACTTAGATGAACTTTATGCATTTACTCAGCGAGCATATGGTTAAGGTAATTAGAACCTGCATACCGAAAGGTTCGTAGACCCTGTACCGACCATACCCTTCCTTACCATACACTTGTAACCTTCTATCAGATTACCTCTCCTGTGATGGAATTTGTGTATCTACTTATCAAATATACCATTTTTCCTTAATCCCGCTTTTTAGTACGCCTTAAGCGTGACCAATTTGACATTTCAATGAAATCAATTGGTCGGGTTTGTGAACCAACTTGAGAAGTCTGGATTTCTGATATGATACATTTAAGGTTTACCAATGCGATGGGGCAGCATTTTTTCACTTCCGTAATCCCCAAGAGGGGGTGAACAGAACGTAGGAACATAAGAACAAAGATAAGATTAAGATAAGATAAGATCAACATTTAGGATCATAAGAACCCTTCAGTTACATTTCCGTTTATAAGTAATGGGTTGCAGTTGCAAGTTGCTAGCTCATAGCCTGAATAAACCTAAATTTCTAGATCACGTATTATTATTGTAAATAAATTTAACTTGCATGCTGTGGCTACCTGTAATTGGTCGCATACCCTGATCTAAATGTGCATATGTTAAGTAAATTTAAGTTAAGGTGTGTAACTGTTGGTGGTCCTAATAAATAAATAAATAAATCACATAGTCGACTACAACACGAAGAAAGACAGGTGATGCATTGTTTAAATTACCACTCTACTCAAAAAAGACCAAATATGCATATACCATACTTACGTAGGTACATGAGAGAATCACCTGCTAGACGTTTCTGCTCAATTTTTCAATAATTTTTAAACGTTTTGACATTGCGATCGCTCGTGATGCCGAGATGGGTCCGCGTTAGGCATAACAAGGTCGTGGCAAAATTTGAACCTGTCAGATATTTGTTATTGGTGTATATGTTATGGCCTAGGTGGTATGAATGTCACGTTTTCAGAGCCGAACACTATGTGGGAGCCAAGGCTAATAGGTGCCTGAGTTAGTCGCGATATAGATTAGTATGCATTGTTGCTCTGTCTTTAAACTTTAATATCAATAAATTAACCATAATCGCCCAATATTGTTCACCGGGTATATAGGCGCGAATGTAATCAAAGACAAGCTCGAGCTTACCTTTGTTATTTTACTCGACGTTTTATACGTGAGTTATAATGTCTGTGCGCGTTTCATTAAAAAATGATGTCACCATAGTGAGTCCATATTTGTCGACTTCTGAATCAAAAGTGTCTAGGGAACAAGTATATTTTAGAAGATTGCAATCAAGAATATATTTTACAAAAACTGTGGTGATAAGTCATTGATACCAATACAGAAGATTAGATTTGATTTAAATAAATAGATATTTTTTTTAGTTCTTGATCCCTAGACACTTTTGATGTGTGTAAGTATATATAGGCATCTCTAATTTGTATACCACTGTGATTTGTTTATAGCTTGTCCCATCCAACTTCTATCAGCCATCTTGTGCTGAACATCGGTCCACCTTTAATTTAATTCAGTTTGGGAGGACATTGGCTTCATTATTATAAATAGACAGTGAGTCAAGAATACTTTTTAAAGCCGAATTCCAATTTTCAATGACACTACTGAGTCCATTCAAGAAAATGTTAACCCTTTAGTACCCACTGTACTCAGGGACTGACAAGTTATTTTAAACTCTATTACTTGATAATAAAAGTCAAAACCAAGTAAAGAGTAAGTATTCATCTGGGCGTTAATAGGTTAATGGAATAAAAAAATTTACGTCATCATACAAAATCTGTCCGCTGATTGTTTTTTTCTTTGTGTTTTGTTTTTACTGAAAAAATCTTAAAACTCCAATTATTTCCTCGCCACCTCGAACATCCTTCCAAATATGTATTTTACTATCTATATATCTAAATCTATATCTAAAACACAGCAGAATTTCTTACCAGCAAATAGGTAATACTTATAAGTATTTACCTAGCGATAAAATTTGTACCCAATCACTTACGAAGTTCAATAAATAACTTACATATTTTTACCTTCACAGGAACTACGTACTTGGACATTCGAGAAGTCAAACGATCAAATCGAGGTAACCAGAAGTCCTGAGCTCGGACGCGTTGTCAAAACGTTCATAAACTAGCTCAATTATTTTATATATAAATAAACGTACTTCAAGTTATGCTTTACAGTAAGTACGAAACCTTGCGACTAGGGTTCTAGGTTCCAAGCGTGTTTTGTGAAGGGCCTTAAATAATTTTGTGGGGACATTCAACTTGCTGCTATTACCGCACCTTAGCCAATGGCCAATCGAAATAAGATTCATAGAATTTCAACGGAGAATTTTAAAAGCGGCATTACGAGCGGACCTTGAGAGGCTGTCGGTTTAATGGTGGTTTATTTAATGTTTAAGTCATTAATTGTATTAATTTGTGCCCTGTATTTACGTGGGACGTAGAAGCAATTGTACCAGCATTCTGCGATCAACGGCGTCTTAGGATTAATATTAATACTAATCTTACCATTGTTAGTTTTACATTTTGTAATGTACAGTGTGCAATAAAGAGTTTATTCATTCATTCCTTCATTCAATATTAGTTACGATTTCATATGACGTACATTTGACAGATATTTCGATCCTTATTCTGTCAAAATAGGTGTGACATTAGTGACAGAAATAGGAACAAAAATTCCTCTAATAGAAGCCATGGAAAAGTCTCTGAAAAGACAAAACGTTCACTCGACTTAGAAATAGGAGTATATATATATATGTATATACACTTCACGCCTTCTAATCCCAAAGCGGGATAGGCTAAACTGTGGGCAATTTGCTAAAGCAAATTGCCCACAGTTCACCAAGCGTATTTAACCCAACGTGACAGGGGGTGAGCCTATCGCCGTTATAGGTTTCACACTCCTTATGGTGTGCGAGTTTCATCACGATGTTGTCCTTTACCGCACGAGCGTTGCGTTGCGTACATAGGCTCTGAAAAAGAGTCCTGGTACACGTCCATTAGCCGAACTCGAACCCGCGACCTCCCGGTTACAAGTCGAATATCCGACCAACTGGACCACAGACGCTCGATAGGAGTACTGTTTTACTTATGCAGGTAGATACCAAAAAAATGCGGTTGCAAAAGGAATTGCAATTATTTTACATCACGTGCAAACTGTCGGGTAAAATTTGCTATTACGTGTATGCGTGTAAATATATATGTACTATTGTATATGTGTGTGTTTGTGATAATACGATTCGCACCAACGCCCCCGTATAATGAACGTGACAATTGGTTAATTAAAGTTCCATTGCACGGATTATACTGTCTTCGTTTATCGCACTCCCTTCTGACACCGTAATCTATATGATATTATGTAATAAGTTTCAAATTGACAGGTGTTTTGAAGAATTCCGGTTCAAAGTACTCACGCCGTATCTTGCATTTCCCTAAGCGATTCAGAGGTTTTTCGACCATCCGGTACTTTTTTAGCGTTAACCAATGGAATAAATTTCTATGCACTGCAGTCTTCATCTTCAGCCCATATTTGTTCACTGCAGTGCTGGACATATGCATCTCCAAGTATAATACTGCATTCTTACAATGAAGAAAGCCATGGTTTAAGGTACTTGAAAACATTTTTATGCGTGGTATGACTCCCCCCCCCCCCCCTCCAAATGATCATGGAGGCCCTCGTCCAGCAGTGGCCGTCGAGTGGCTGATGATGAATGTTTTAGTGAGAAACAGAGCTCTTTTTCCTGGCAAGAAATAATGAATACCTAACCAACTCAACTAGTTAACTGCATAGGAGTATCGACGAAATAAGTGAAGTAGTTAGCAATAAAACTGAAATAGCCACTTCATGACTCAGGCCTTACAAGAAACTCTCTTTTGTTTCGGATCATAAAGTTTCGATATAAAAGACTCTTGGGCATTGTCTTTTTTCGTAATTAAAATAAACAAAAATGGCCGCTTACTCAAATTAAAAACGTAATGAATAGTGTAATTTTACTTTCATTTTTTTAATTGGTAGTTGGTAAAGATTATTCTTTCACAAGTGCTCCTGTGACGATCCCTTTTGTCTCATCTACATTAATACACGTCAGTTTCTAGAACTTTTCTCGCTTCCTTCCGATATCACCGACCTGTAGGATTAGAATATTAAGAAAACGATCACTTGGTTGTTTTCCACTCCGCGATGACGGTCTGCGCGTTCTGATATCTAGGAAGCGCGCCTGGAAAGACACGATATCGAGAAAACACACGCTGTGATTGGCTTCTATATCACACATGTTTCAACCAATCGCAGTGCTTGGTATGTCTTGTCATGTCTTTCTTTGAACGCTTTGCTAGGGGGTGGAAAACACTCATAGCGACTTCGTTTCTTTCAACGAATCGCAGCGGTTTATTATGTTTTGTCACTTCTTTCTGTGCTAGGGGTAATGGACATCTTCCGGCAGCATACCGAGACTTATGTTTCATCATTTATTTATTTATTTAGAACAAGGCACAACAACAATATAAGCACATAACATTTGTATCGGTTTTGATTAGTTTAGATATTTCTAGCGCTTACATCAATTACAGTTGTGCGCAGCATTTTTGTTATAATTATAACTAGTAACAATTAAATTTTACGGTTAAGATTTTAACATCCTGTAAATTTAGGTAGGTATATAAGACACTTAGCTGTCATCATCGTCTGTTTAGAAATTGTAAGTCTAATTGTTTTTGGTCTGAGGAATAAAGTAGTTGAATGTCTTTCCTTTCTCACTGTCTTTGAAAAATATTTTTTTTAACAAAACTCCTCTTTTTAAAATTACTTCGAATCTTTTTAATATTGCAACAAGTTTGCTCCAGCATATTAAATGTCACGTCAACCGCGTATTCTTTTTTTAGAAATAAAATTGTTGCTATTTTAAGAGATACTAAAGACTTGCAAATTAATTCACACTTAGCATGTTTTTATACACAACAAGAAGAAATTAAGTAAAACACCGCGAGGAGACCAGCATACCGAAAAGTGTGTAGACCTTTAGCGGTGCTTTACCTCGCGGTGTTAATTCGACAGGTTATCACCCATGTTATTTTATGTACAATTGAAAACCTCTACGATATGAAAAACAACATAAATAAATACATACACGCCTCTAAATCCTAGATTGTGATTACGAAATCTTTATCAGTGATTACCGAATTTTTATAACCTAACTCTTGATTGGACGATTTGAAAATGATAAAGACTGCAATGGGAGGTTTTCTGACAGGTGGCTTATAGATGGCACTACCTAGACAGGGTTGTCATTTCATATTTTTATTTTTTGTTGACAATTCTAAAATGATAATGTCTGATCAGCGCCATCTGTGAGATGTTTTGGAACTACTTTTGACATATTTGAAGCTATCAGAAAACCTCTCATTGGCAGTACATTTTTTTTGTTTACAACGCACAGTACAGCGTAGTAAGGGATTGTCGTTTGACATTCGGAATTTGTCAAAGTCTCATTCGTATTTTGAAACTCCTCTTATGGTGTTACGACACCTATCGATCGATGGCGTCGATCGACAATCGATCGATCGATGGTGGTAAGGATTAGTCGATCTCGGTCGATAGTTTCCACCAAATCAAACCGATAGATCGTTCGATCCTCAATCGACCGTCCATTGGTGTTTATGCACACAGTTCATTACAGGTAACGCTTGTCCTGTAATGAACTGTGTTGTTATTTATGTAAAAGTGCCGAATCACGCTTAAAATGCGAAGTTTGATACTGTAATGGGCCTGTTTGTTATAAAAGGAACACAAGGTAGTCATTCGATATGGTCAAAATGTGTAGATCCTTTACCCAAAATACCTTCATTAGATGTTGTCCTCAATGGTGACAACTTGATACTGCAAACAGCACACGCCCATAAAAAAATCAATAAATGTTTTCTTAACGTGACCGCAGACAAAATATCATTTATACCAGTTAGAAAATCTCGAATAGCTCTGATGCTTGTAGCACAAGAACAACCTATCGCAAGTATCAGAGGCAATGTCTTGTACTGTATTCCGCTGTATACCTATCAATTCTTGATGTGTTTTACATAGTATAAAAATGTCGCCTCCCGCTGTCTGTCCCTATATATGATTGTATCTTTAAAACTACACAACGGAACTTGATGCGGAGAAGGTGCAGTCCACACCATAACGACACCACAGTCGAATGAAATCAGATTGCTTCGTAGATAAGTACAATGATTATAATTTTAAGATCAGCACAAATTATACTAAAGACAATTATATTATACCTGCTCTGTGACAATTTATTGCCTTCTCCAAATCCTAAGGTATTTTGTGATAATAATCTTAGCATATCTGCTTGCTTTTTTCTTTTTTGTATTTTGGCCATCCAAGCATGCGCAAGATCTTGCGCTAGTTTGGTAGCTGAAGGTCGTGCCAGGTCATTGCATCTGGGTCGTATGCCAATTAGTGATGTTATGTGTTCATACATTCATACTGCGGTTTGGCGAAGAAAATGCGTAACTTCAACATTTCTTTTCACGGGTATACCTATGTGGTGAAGTGTCTGATAGGATCTCAAGGTTGATCGTTGTGTATAGGAAATATACTCTTAAATATAAGACGCCTAAGGATCATAGTTCTACGCACATTGATTCTTAGAACGGCGATGGCGTAGGTTTGACCTGTATGGTTCGCAGTACATAATGGGTTTGAGTTGTAGAGTTGATATTGATAAGCCATAAAAGACGAGAACTAAATCACAAAAGATACTTTTGTGGTAAGGTCAGTAAATTATGAGCGTTGAGATTATGCGGGCGGAATGGAAAATATTACTTGCTAATTACGAAATTAAGGCAGACATTAGACGATACGTTTTGATCTCAGTTTTACCACAGTCATGATTGTGATTGACGGATTTCCTATCGTCTAATATAGTGCAGGATGTTTGAATTAGTATTAGTAGTCATTCCATAAATCATGACTGATGAAATTGAATGACGCTTGCATGAGCGTCTAATGTCTGCCTAAGGATCATAATACTAATGAAGATTAGACTTACTACTACTCCTGGTTCTAGTATCCGACAAGTTGACTAGTAACCGGAAGGTCGCGGGTTCGAGTCCGTCTACTGGACGTGTACCAATAACACTCTTTTTCAGAGCCTATGTACGCAACGCAACCGCTCGTACGGTGAAGGACAACATCGTGATGAAACCCGCACACCACAAGTTGTGTGAACCCTCTAACGGCGATGGACTCACCCCCTGTCACGTTGGGTTAAATATCCTTGGTGAACTGTGGGCACTTGCTTGGCCAGTGCCTTTGCCTACCCCGCTTTGGGATTAAAAGGCGTGAAGAGTGTATTTTCTTTTTAATGTTAAGTTTTCTAATGAATATCTATTACCTAACCATCCTCCACACTATTGTATTAGGTTTTATCCTGTACGGGTTGTGTGTGTGTATTAAATGATATATTATACGTATTAGCAAATCTGTATTATATAAAAATGAATTGATATTCGTTAGTCTCGGTAAAACTCGGGAACGGCACTCCGTTTTGGCTAATTTTGGTTTTGAATTACACGTAGAAGTTCAGGGAAGGTTTAAAAGGTATATTTCATCCAATAAACGAGGTACAAAGGCGACTTCCTATGTCAAAACAAATGTTTGCCGAGCCACTTAGTCTTATATATAAAAATGAATTTATGTTCGTTAGTCTCGCTAAAATTCGAGAACGACTGGACCGTTTTAGCTAATTTTGGTTTTGAATTACAAGTGGAAGTCCAGAAATGATTTAAAAGATGTATTTCATCTAATAAACGAGGTACAAAGGCGACTTCCTATGGCAAAACAAATGTTTGCCGAGCCAATTAGTCTTATATATAAAAAATAATTGATGTTCGTTAGTCTCGCTAAAACTTGAGGACGGCTGGACCGTTTTGGCTTTTAAATGTTTCTTTCAATTCACGTGGCACAAAGGCCACTTCCCATGGCAAAACAAATGTTTGCCGAGACAACTAGTAAATAAAATAAGGTTTAAGATGCGAGCTTGACCCAATAGTAATAAACAAAAGCAGATTGCAACCACATCATATTGTAACAAACGTCCGAGACAAACATACCGTTTAGGTAGCAGATAATAGAGCTAAAAATATAATAATAAATACACACACAGAACATACACACAGAGAATAATTAATCAGTACAAGACAAGATACCCCTGACACACTTTGTGATACAAAAAAAAAAAAGAAAACAAACAATCTAAAATCAATGACCTTTTGACGAACCTTAGTAGATAAAACTAACTACAAAATGTCGCGAGACAATTTAGTACTTTTCATCTCTAACAGATGTCACTGATAACGGTTTTATTTTTGGAATGGCATCGTGGTTGTTTGTCTTTCTTTTAAACGACTTCAAAAGGGAGGTTCGTTTATTTTTGTACGTTCAAACCAAAATCAAATGAAATGTTTTTGAACCTTAGTAGATAAAAGTAAATACAAAATGTCGCGAGACAAATTAGTACTTTTCATCTCTAACAGATGTCACTGATAACGTTTTTTTTTTTTTGGGAATGGCGTGGCGTTAGTTTCTTTGTCTTTCTTTTAACCGACTTCGAAATAGTGGAGGTTCATTTATTTGTGTACGTTCAAACCAAAATCAATTCACTGTCGACGGCGAGCTGAGAGCGCGAGGGCTGACCTGGTCCGATGCCAGAGCAGTCGCAGAGGACAGGACGGCGTGGCGCCATCTTGTAAAGTCCCTTCGTACCACTGGGGTACCATAGGACTTAAGTAAGTAAGAAAGTAAACCAAAATCAAATGAAATGTTTTTTATTTCAGTAACAAAAAAAACGTTAGCTTGTTAAAAAATGTTACTCTTTTGAATGGGTGAACCGATTTGGATTAGTTTTTTATTCGAGTTTGGTCCTATTGAAATTTGGTTAGGTTTCAACAGTGGGATCCTCAGACCGAAAGCAACCAGACTTGCAATCCAAAACAGACGTTTAGAATAAAACGAGACAAAAATATGGTGATATGAAGGAGTGAAAGAGTAAGAGAAAATATTTTCTGTCCCTAACTGCTTATCAGGGTAAACGATTAAACTACAAATCTGTAAAATTTTGATGATTGAATGAATGAATGAATATACTCTTTATTGAACACTGTACAAAAAAAAAATACAATGGCAAAAACATTGTTTTAAGTTTTTGAATTGAAATCGGTTCTTTTGTCTTTAAAGTTATTTTTCGTTTTAACTGTTTACGATTCTTGTAGTAAGCAGTTGTGTAATATATGCTCAATGGATACATACAAACATATCTATCTAACCACTGTGAAATTATTTATACAAATAATTTCACAGTGGTTAGATATTTACATAAAGTAGTTACATACCAATAAATTCATGTTCGATTTTCAAGGAAAGATTCTTGTCATGATATCGCAATGATTTTTGTGTTGGAATGCGAAAATAACACGCGAGCAAAAAAACCGGGTCACACCTTATTTTGTATACACAATGGCACATGTAAATATCTCTCAATGAGTAAAATAATCTACTTCAAAATTCAGCTTTAAAAAAAGACTTGTTATATTAAAACTTGTTACGTTAAACTTTTACCTAAGTATCATCATCATCATCAGCCCATACCTGTCCACTGCTGGACATAGGCCTCTCCAATTGCACGCCACTGCGATCTGCTTTCGGCTTCTCGCATCCAGCTTCTGCCAGCCATCTTGCGTATATCATCAGTCCACCTTGCTTGAGAGCGTCCTACACTCCGTTTGCCGAGACGCGGTCTCCATGAGAGAACTCATTTGCTCCGTCCGTCATCGGTATACTGAGTAAGTTAGTAATTATACTTAATTAAATTTTGATATGTGACCCGGAGATTTTGCTCTCGAGTGTACATTTTTTTTTATTCATATCGGTATTTTTCCGTTTCATTGCAACATACTGTACATAAACTACCTTAGTAATTTAAAGACTGCATCAACCTAACCTTTGGTTGAATTTTTTTTTCACTTCCCAGCATTAACGAGGCAGTAAAAGTTGTTTAGCAAGTGCCTCTGCCTACCCCGCTTTTGGATTAAAAGGCGTGAAGTGTATATATATATATATATTTTAAAGTTGTTCACAATGACGAGCCCAACAACGTTTCTAAGACCATTTCTCGGGAAACTTTTACGCGCAGAAATCCCAAGCAAAAAAGAAGTACCGTTGAAAGCAATATAGCTATACCAACATACTACCTTAAAAGTTCCCGTCAATTTGGGTAGGTGGGTATGCATAATTTTTTCCACAAACAACTCGCAGACAGTCGGGCGCTGGGTCATGAGCGCAGTTTACAGTACAGAGTCAAGATAACGGATTTATTTTACTGCTGATGAGTGACGACAAGGTAATAACGCAAAATACAACACCTAATAGTACTACCTATTTGCTTGAGTAGTTAAATTATTATTATTATTATTCGTTTGGGCATATGGATGAAAGTCGCTTGACGAAAGAGATTTATATGGGTGATGTAATGGGCCGAGTTAGTAGAGGTCGCCCCAGAAGAACATAAATACAGACCAGATTGGTGATGTCCTGGCCGAAGGTGGCGTGAAAAGTACTCGAAACCGGAGGTCATGTATGAAAAGATGTATGAATGTAGTTGATGCCAAAGGGTATTGTCAGAACTGGCCGTGACAAATGGCAGATCTGTGTCTCTTGCCTGACCCCTCTGGAGACAGGCGTGATAAGTGTTATGTATGTATGATATTTAAGTAAATAGGCCTATTGGATCTCCACCTGCAGGGACAAAGGGCCTCTCTTCCCTTTCTCCACTCTTCCCGATTTTGCGCTGATGTCCACCAGTTTTTGTTCTGGCGGACGATCTCGTCGCACCATCTCTTCCTTGGGCGGCCCCGTTTTCTTTTGCCGTTCGTTGGGAGCCAGCTCGTCACTTTATTTGCCCAACGATCCGGTGACATACGCGCAACGTGGCCAGCCCAATTCCATTT
>SJJU01003982.1:37705-66024 GCA_012932125.1 Conopomorpha cramerella
TTGAACCTTATTGAATGTCTTCAGTGGAATTATCTAAAGATTTCAGAGAAGTTATCACAGAATAATAACATAAGGTATGTAACACTACAGTACACATACCTATTTAAACAGTAAACAATAATTGCACATTGTACTAGATTTTATGATAAACATCACCCGGGTTTCGGCTTTCCAAACCAAGTTTGACAGTAATGACAATTCTCCAACCCGAAAATCAGTCAGAAAAACGTCAAAGAAAATTCCCCATTAGAATAACAAACGTCAATCGAGTCCAAATCAATAAGAAAAAGACATAACCTAGTCTGATGTTAAACAAAGCTTATAAAGTATTCGAGTCTTTGAGAAACTTCGTGTAGGCTACACACGACGTTTCTCAAAGACTCGAATACTGGGTGGAGGTGGCAGTGGAGGAATGAAAAACAAAACAAAAACACGCTCATACATTTTCAACACCGAACTTCAAAAATGAGGTAAATCAACTGCCCCAATCTCGCGGGAGCCCGAGATAATTTGTGAAATTGACTCCAAAAAAAAAATCGAGTTCCGAAAAAATTACCTCACGTGAGAAAGAGCAATGAACCTTTCTTGGCAGACGAGAGTTTACTAACCATACTCTATAACACATTAAATGTTAGGCACTTAAAAGTAAAAGGGCATATTTTAAAGAACAGATTAATGCTTTCGATGTTCGTAGTTGGTAATAATTATTTTCAACATTAAGATACTGCGAGGTACTCGGGGTTACATAACAGTGCGTACAAGCAATAAGAAAAAAAAAGCAAAGATGTCCGAATTTTTACTTCAACAACATTCTGTTATGTGGGTCGTGCGCATGCGATGCGAGAGATCGAAAATTAAGTGAGATGTTATGTTATTGTAATTAAACGAAATGTTTCATTCGGTAATTAAAATATAATCTGCAACACCTAGATTTCTTACTTAGTCTTCAACACATATTATTACCTGACACGGTAAACGTAGTTTTGCAGTGTTTCTCTGTTAATATACGCTTGTATCATACATATAAATCTTCCGCAAGGATCACTCTGTACACTAAAGAATACCGAATCAAAATGCGTTGCGTTGTTGGAGGGAACTTTTATACTATGCAATAAAGAGTGGACGTGGACGATGGATGGCCGAGATGGTCTTGTGGTCAGAGAAGCCTCTAGGAGGACCACGGTCGCGGATTCGATTCTCGTCTCCTACATTACTCTGACCTGCGGCATTTGAATTGTTCGCCTGGATGTTGCTATGCTGAATGCAAGTAGTTTGTACCAAACAAGAGTTTTACCACCATCCTGCCTGATGTTAAGCAGCGATGTCAAGTGATTTAAAAGAAATCATATTGTAAGCAAATTTGGCAACTATAGTAGGCACAGGGTGGTATGCAAACTATGGTCTTATAACCCAATATGAAATACCCAGGGATCTTAATATCATAATAATTATATGCTTAATGAAATCTGACAAGTCACTCCGACTAAACCGCATTGGGACTAAAAACCGCGAATGTTTTTACCTTATTGTACGTGGCATGAAAAAGACAAAAGGTAAAACTGATGTGGTGCAAAATTACTACCTACAGAATGGCAATGTCACATTAACTGTCAACGATATTGTGTTAAAAATATTGCGTTTGTTTATACCGAATACTTGTTTGAGCGAAAACGATCACGAATTGTTCGTTTTTTTTTGGAGTCGCATACGTTTTGTTTTAACACAAGACAAGTAATACTTGCTCTAAAATAAACATACTTCTATTAGTTAGAGTTTAGAATGACCGGCTTAGGCCATTTAAGCACATAGTTCTAATTCTGCACGAATATTTGCTTATGGGTATAATGGTTAAGTCTCTATCAAACTTGCTTTCCACGAAATTTGCTCATATTTGCCATACTTGGTTATAACTGATGGCATCCAGGATCACAGAGATTACTGTCCTGGACAATACCTAACACTCAAGAAAATCTCCAACAGCTAAACCTAAGACGAAAATAGTTCTCATTTCAAATCCAGACTCTCAGGCGAGAACTCCAATGTAAAATACATCGAGTTTGAAACTCACGAGAGAAACTCAGGGAACTCTCCAGAGAACGGGTAGCAGCGCTCTCTGTGAGTTAAACCACAACACCACTGCGATCGCCAACCCGCCTGCCAAGCGTGGCGATTGTTGGCATTTCACCCCAAATGACGGATCTCATTGGGGGAAGTCCTCGCCCAGCAGTGGACGTTCTGTGGCTGATGATGATTGAAACTTCTGGATATACTTCGTACTCGGGAATTCTCTTACGAAATTGTAGGTCGGGTATAGATTTTGCCAAAAAAGATACGGTTTGCGGAGTCGTCACCGTTCCTGCATCATCAGATGAAAAATTGATAACCCGGCAACTTTAAAAATACACCTACCTAATTGTAGGTAAGTCCTTGACTGCAGAATTCACAAATTGACCCCCCCTGTTGACTTGATACACCCACATCAATGAACTAGACAAAGATTAATCGACTAATCACAACAATGTCACAGTTACACCTGTGATGACTTCAACCAATTCAACAAACTGAGTCAAGGTCGAAGACGCCACGGCTCGATGCTCGGCTCCCGATTCTACTAAATGTCGTTGAATCGATGGTAACAATTATGACGGGCCCGTTGGTGTAGTGATCAGCATGTCTGCCTGTGCACCGTAGGGTCGTGGGTTCGATTCCCATCGCTGACAGGTGCTTAGATGATGAGCTTTTAAGTACTTGTTGGATGTGTCCGGGTATTTGTATAAGTATGTATTTAAGTGAAAAAAAAATATATATAAGTAAATATATCTCGTTGTCTGATTTTCATAACACAAGTGCTTTCGCTACTTAACATGCGATGAAGGAAATGTGTGTGTTGTTGTAAAATATTTATTTTTATTGTGAATGAATGGAGTTTTCTAAAAAAAAACAATCTGTCAAAGATAATGGAAACGAAACGAAAGAGATACAACTACCCAACTCTGCACTTTGTGGGTACCAGTCGCGCCACTAGATACACTAAACTGTACCTATCCTTTGTTGCTTTTCTTGCTTCTCTTTTATGTATAAGATAGGACTCGGTACCTCAATTCTGTTGTTTATTCAATGTAATGTGCTTTGTATAAATAAACTTATTTCATTTCATTTCACCTTATTCTATGATCGTTCGTCTTCGAACTCGCTCTTTTGTGGGATTTTTTTTAAATGAAAATTCTTTTTTGCTATCTGATCATTTGAAGGCAAATATACTGTCAATTGCTGGATTTTACAGTGTGAAAAGTGTTACAAAGGTTTTTGAGCGCTTGTGCACTGATTATTCCACATGATTTCTTGCTACTCCTTATTACGCAGACATTCCTCAGTACCTTGTGTGTACAATGGGTCAAATACTTATTTGGACAAGATCTAAATTTACCAGGTACGTATTTCGTCAGATCTTTAATTTGTCATTTCCTAAGTTCGACGGATGCTTAATTTGTCAATGCCTGCGTAATAAACAACTACTCCTGTATTAATCTTTTTGGATTTGGGTGCTTATTTTATGACTGTATTATGACAGTATAATATATGTGTCAACACCCCGGCCCAACATTTCCCGCCGTGAGGTTCGTAAAAGGCGAACGAGGGAACTCTCCAGAGGCCGGGCAGCAGCGCTCTCTGTGAGCTAAACCACATCATCACTGCAATCGTCAAACCGCCTGCCAAGCGTGGCGATTATTGGCATTTCCCCAGAAATGGTCATAAATCATTAGGGGAGGCCCTCGTCCAGCATTGGACGACATACCGCTGATGATGATGATCCATCAAAACAATCGATCGGCTTACAGACATAACAGAGGTCAGAGCACCAGTAAATATACTAGCAATATACGCTATAGTTTTTCGTAGCTACGTTGCTGATAAAAATGCAGTTTTGTGTTTACACAGATTGCGTTGATAAGAATGCGCTTGGTATTTGTCGATGGAAAAACCGTTTACTTTATGTCAGTAGGTAGTTACTTTTATACCTATCTGTATAATTATGTACTGTAGGTATGTATATAATAGTATTGTGTACAGGGTATATAGACAGTTCGTTTTTTAAAGAGGCCGCCCTCATCATAAACGAGCAAGTTTGGATGTTTGTTGTAGTTGGATGCGAGAAGCCGTAAACAAATCACAGTGGTGTGCAACGGGAGGTTTTCTGACTGGTGGATTATTACAGTTCTAAGAAATGTCAATAGATGACACTACCTAGACAGGGTTGTCATTTTATTTTTTGTTGACAATTCTAAAATGAGTTTCTCCTTGAGATCATGTCTGATTAGCGCCATCTGTGAGATGTTTTGGAACTACTTTTGACATATTTAAAGCTATCAGAAATCCGAGGCCTATGGACATATATGGGTTGGTGATGATGATGATGTTGAAATTCGGACTCTAAAATCACCTCTGCGAAATCTCCATTCGCATAAAATATCAATTGTTGAACCCAATGACCACTGATTACCACCAACACGTAGCGACTAGTATCTTCACTCACGTGATGACGACCGTTGATTCGATAATAGGCGAGCGTCAAACGATGGGGGACAAACGAGCCGCAGGGACGTCATGTGATACATCGAAGAATTGTTTCTGGATGCTACATTTCAACCGCAGCCGTGAAGGTAACACTCTTAGATCCTTATTCTGAAACGCACCACTCAGGTAAGTTTTATGCTTTGTCTCGCTCTAATAGGAAGTGTCAAAAAGAGACAAATGCGTCTCGAGTATTACATAAGCATTGATTTTAGTTTTAGAATAAAGGAATAGGTCTTATACAATTTGTTACGGGCGATACGAGGCGGTTAGTTAAGTATAGTTTATGAGCTGTTAGAATATACTTGAAAGTTATAGTCCTTCTCTCTTTCCGTGGTGACTTGTATGAGTGAGATGGAACAAAATTGCAGGATGTCAAGAATTTTCTTAAAGAAAATGAACTATAATTATCAGGGCACAACTACAGATTTCTAATAAGCTGCTTTGTTTCGCCTGAAATTAATAAGTAAAGATGAACAATTTTCGTTATGGTGGTCTTGAATCTTATACAATATTTTGAGATAAATACTATGAGAAAAAGTGTCATAATTACATTGTGAGCAAATGTATTATTAGTATTTATAATTCAGAATCTTATAGTGTCCTATTGAATTAAATGGCGATTGTACACACATCAAAAGTGTCTAGGGATCAAGTACATTTTAGAAGATTGCATTCAAGAATATATTTTACAAAAACTCAATTCATTCATAATTTATTCAAAATGTGGTGATAAGTCATTGCATACAGGCATTGGGAATTAGGTAGGAGATCAATCCAGAAGATTAGATTTGATTTAAATAAAGTAGATTTTTTTTTAGAGCTAAAAATGTTGATAATTTGTGTACACTTTTGATGTGTGTAGTTCATTAACATACATATAAGGTAAACAAACTCAGAAAAAGGATTTCTAGCGGTAGTCAATTTTTTTTCCAGTCTCAGTATCTAATACTTTTCCTATTTCTTGAATTGCATTAAATATCAAATACTTAGCTGTTTAATTAAACGAAGTATTTCCATATCGCGTATATGTTATTTTATCGTTAATGTCGTTTGGCTATGTTACGCGCTAACGTGTGACTAATATGTTTATTGTGATTTGCTCATTTACTCTTTGGTATTCATTGTTGTCGAGCTGTTAGTAAATTTCATTTGCTTTCTTCATTTCATTAGTAGTGTTAAATTCTTATCTCAAAGTACTTAACAAGACAAAAGCTGTAGCAAAATTATTTACGAATCATATTACTATTTATCGCTATTGTGGAAGCTTCCAGGAATAACCTATTGTAATGGTCGCTTAATTACTTCAAAAACTATTAAGATAAAAAACTATGAACAAAACAGCAATAAATTAATGGCTGTCGATATCAATTATGCGAATGTGATTCTAAACTTCAGAAAGCATACAAATTGCACGACGTAAGACAAGAAAAACACATCAAAATCATTACCGATTTATTTTTAGACGCGGATAAAAAAACACCACAACTCCAATATCACATTACATAATCTAGAAGTCAATTGATTGAGAATTATTCAAAGCGCAAAAAAAACAATTTCCCTTCATGAAGTGGACGAAGTTGAGGAACAAAACAGCGATTTGTTATACAAAAAACATTCGACAGATGGCCGCACAGAGAATACAAACCATGTGAAAAGGCAAACATGCTCTAACTGACCTACAAATCGGTAAACGAGTACGACACAACAAAGGCCAAAGTTGGACCTGAAAAGAATTAAAAAAAGAACACACACACAAATACAAACACTTCCCAGTGTCTCGTCGAAGCCTTTACATAATTCACTTTTGAATGGTTGTGATGGTACTGTGACGTCATCACAACATCAGTGGCTTGGTCAAGTATAGTTATTGTTACTTTTTTTTTTGGTAATATACGATTTGTGAGTTTTTTTTTGCTTTACATGGTTGGAAAGATGTTAAGTAATATTTTGACAGAAGACTAAGACATATGTTTTAGTATGGATATGAATAGTGTAGGCTTCTAAATTATTTTTCGCTAAGAAAATGCCAATTCTTATGTGGGCTTACATATTTTTTTTCATTTATTGATCAATTAATATGTAGCAGAATTGGACAGTATCTGATCTTACTGATACTTGTAGGTATTGTAGCTTGTCATGCACTGTTCTTCGTTCATTATAAGGGTGAGTAAAGAAGCATGGATTTCTCAAAAAATACACTTCACGCCTTTTAATCCCAAAGCGGGGTAGGCAGAGGAACTTGCTAAGCAAATGACCACGATACACCAAGCGTATTTAACCCAACGTTACAGGTGGTGAGCCCATCGCCGTTATAGGGTTCACACACAATGTGGTCTGCGGATATCTTCATGACTAGAGTTCCTAAGGATAGACCGATGTTAAAAATAGACTACAAGAAATACAAAATATATATATCACGTCATGGCCCTGTGGTGGCGGCGAATAGAATACATATGTCACCACACCAGCCCAACTTTTCCCGTCTTTGTGGGTCGCAAGAGTCGACCGATGGAACTCTCCAGAGGACGGGCAGCAGCGCTTTCTATAAGTTAAACCATAACACCACTGCGATCGCCAACCTGCCTGCCAAGTGTGGCTATATTTAATATTTTACTCCATATGATTATGTTATTCATTGGGGGAGGCCATCGTCCAACAGTAGACGTCATGTGGCTGATGATGATGATGATATAAATCATTATAACTATTACAGAGCAGGAACCTTTTTTATCAATTCCTTATAAACACGTCTTCCTTTATTAATTAAGTGCAACAATAATTAAATTCAAAAGCGGAAATTGCATTTAATAAAATGAAATCGTTAATTTATTTTTCTTGATGAGCAGAATTAAAAGAACATATGAAAGATTTCCTTAGTAGAACCTAAATCACACAGAATGAAGGAACTATTGAGCATAAATACGTACACTTCACGCCTGTCTCCCAGAGGGGTAGGCAGAGACTACAGATCTCCATTTGTCACGGTCCTGACATACCCCTTTCATACATTTTTAAAACACGACCTCCGGTTTCGAGTACTTTTCACGCCAGTTCCGTTATTGTAATAGTTACCATTAGTAGGTATACTTGATTCAAATGCTTCAAACAGATCAGCAGTTATAAAACATAGATAAAACATCTTAACACGTGTGTAGTACTTTTCCTGTTTCTCTTTCTGTAAGATCAACCAAGCAGCACTTGTTGAATCATGCCTTGTTTGAACCAGAGTATTTTTGACTCCTCAACTTCATCTACGTCAACCAGCGTATTTTTGACTACAGAAATGGGTCCCAAGTTACCCTGATTGACCAGTACAGTTAACAATTTCTCATGTTCAAAATTAGGTTGTATCACAACAAGAAACATCATACGGTTGCGTGTGCAAGCATAATGAAAACTATATATTCAGACATAAACTACTATTTCTATACGTGTAAACGCATATTAATAAGGCGTCGCGACGTCTTCCTATGTTCAGGTGCATGCCTCAACAATATTTTATATTTTGCTGTGAAATGAAATTTCTTTTTCAATTGGGTCGTCATCTGGTCATTACCAGACGTTATTCGTTAATTTCTTAAATGTGTCACTAAGTGTCTAAAATAAAAATTGGTTCGATAATTATTTCTATAATTCGTAACCTCTGTATATAAAAGAAAGTCGTGTGAGTTGTACTATTTATAAATCAAGAACGGCTGAACGGATTAAGCTGAAAATTGGCAGGGAGGTAGTTTAAGACCAGGGGACGGACAAAATATAATTTTTAGTAGGACGCGGCGCTTTATAGAGGGTGTTGTAGTTGGTGATGAAACTACGTGAATGAAATTGCGCTGCATCCACTAGTTCTCGTAATTTATAAGTCGCCAGTTCATGTCCCTTCATCAATCTGAAACAGCTAAAATAAAGTGAATAGATCTCATACTTGTTACTTACAAAGAGCCTAAAACTACTGTATATCTGTATGTTATAACACTTATAAGAATGAAATAAAGAAACTTTGACTTTGACTTTGAAACAGTTTGAAAGAAGATGTAGTGACTAAGATTGAAAAGGGTATGCTTCGGTGGTTTGGGCATATGGAGAGAATGGAGGAAAGGCGATTAATGAAAGAGATTTATATTGGTGATGTAATGGACCGGGTGAGTAGAGGTCGCACCAGAAGGACATACATTGACCAGATTGGTGATGTCCTGGCGGAAGGTGGCGTGAAAAGCACTCGAAACCGGAGGTCATGTATGAAAAGATGTATGAATGTAGATGAAGCGAAAGGGGTATGTCAGGACCGAGATCTGTAGTCTCTCCCTACCCCTCTGGGAGACAGGCGTGAAGTATATGTATGTATCCTAAAACATTGGTACGTTGTCAGATTACATCAGGCACCAATAATTTTTTTCAGTGATCATGAGAACGATGTGTGATTTAATCTTCTCGATGTTTATTTTTCGTCAGATATAAAAGGTAATATCGCTCGATAACCGAATCGGAACACCGAAAATAATAACCCACTTCTGCAGGGTTTTCACGATCGTGTTCGTTTATTATTTTGACCTTTGTTCAATTGATACAGTTTACATTTTTAACGTAAAGTATGTTTTTACAACCGACGTTTGTTTTGGGTTTCATTTATTGTTGACATTTTTATGTGGTTTTATCGTTCTCGATTCTTTTTTGACGTCATATTGTTGACTAGATATTCTACGAGAATGTTGAAATATTTTGTAAATTTCGCGGCCATATGTTTGTATGCGTTTTCGTTACACGTTTACGTTTGTTTATTGGCCATTACAATCTATTTCTGGAATTTGCATCGGTTTCTTGATTAATCGTTTTGGGATTATCGTCAAATCTTTTAGGTTATTACTACTCATTTTGAGTATTTGGTTATATGTGTACTTTGAAATGAAATGAAATGATTTAAATAATTTATTCTTACTCGTTATAAATAAGTGCATACAGATATACAGTAGTGTAATACAAAACTTGATGAGTCATTTATGATTTTAAAACAAAAGTAAACGTCCCCGGTACGAATTAATTTATTTTACTAGCCAGAAGAACGGGGAAGAAACTGGCATCTTTTCAAATCTTGTTTTAAATTTTTTCAATCAAGTTTTTCTCAATCAAGTTTGAGTCTCAATACATCCCCAAAATTCATAAAATTTCACAGAAAGAGTTACGTATGGCTACACAAAGATTTTTGATATCAACAGTACTTATTTTGAAAACGACAGCAAAATTTTCACATTCCTGATGACGTCATTTATGAACTCAAAATAATTTTGCATGGTCACTGTTATGCTGATTGTAATTTATTATTATTAGAGATAAATAAGTAAACTGGTTGTGAAACGCTGCTGTGATGAAAGGGAAATTAAGTGGCTCGCAAATTCAAAATACCGTAACAGAATAGGAATAATGGTGATATCATTCAATTCGAGAAATAGTCGAAATAAATTATGACACCGAAAAAGAAACGGCAAGTATCCATTAAAATGTGATTATAAACAAGTATCAGACCGGGCGCATAAAGTTATTTTGCCAATATGCATTATTAACAGTGTTTCCCTCCTATTACATGTAAGTATAAACTTCCTCCCCTCTTTTTACCCCCGCAGGAGACAAATTTAAAAAAACCCTGTCTTATCTCACGAAAAAAATTTGTGCCAAATCTCAGTTTTCTAGGGTCAAGGTTTTGGGCTGGGCGATGCAGAATCAGTGATGAATGAATGAATCAGTCAGAACTTTGAATTTTGTATATCCATCATACTTGTCCACTGCTGGACATAGGCCTCTACAATTGCACGCTACTGTGATCTGTTATCAGCTTCTTGCAACCAGCTTCTGCTTATATTCGCATAGTTAGAACAAAAATACGAAACGTGTCGATTTTGTAATTTAAGTTTTGTATCTTTTATGTTAAGGTTCAATTTCATAAAATGACACATTTTGTTTTGTGTCACTTTTGTTCTAACTGTACGATATATCCAAAATGAGCCGATATTGTTTTAGTTAGAAATTTGAAGTATGTTCCCTATATCACGGTCAAGAGAAGAAAATTATGATCATGCGCAAAAAACATGGTCTAAAATCCTCAAGAGGGAGAAAATAGGCTAAAGACACTACCGTGCGCACAGCTAGAATGTTAATAAAATTAAGTACCCCGCTTAAATAATCTGGAATGCCTGTCACGCGATTTCCTAAAGATTAAGTATACTAGAATCTGAAGCGTAGGCTGATTTTCCTATGTCATAACCAGTTGAGGTGATCTCGTTTGTCACACAGATCACATACAGGATGTGCAATTTCTAGAAGTTGATTGCAAAAGCTAGAATTTTTAATATGTGTGTTTATAGAGCTGCCATTAAATAAATTAAGTGTTGGTTAATCTATTAGTCAACTATGAAGTTATATGCAGTGTAATCAATATATGCATATACATTCGTAACTCACCTAAAAGTAGTCACGATTCTCGACCTGTGATTGGATGAGGCCTTAAGCAAATTGTAGTGTAAGCTAAGTTTAACCCTTCTTTGCATGATTATATCACTTCATGCGAAATAGTTATTAATATTTTGTCAGAGATAAATGACAAAAAATGAGAAAAACATCTTATCTAATTACATATTTTTAAAATTTAAAAGTTTACACGAATAAGGTATGTTTCTTCATATATTTTTTTTAGTCTTCTAAGTGTATGTAACAAAGAATATAACAAAATTGTCTGCTAGAATGTTGTATTGGGATTTTCCATCACGATGCAAAGAAGGGTTAAAAAAAAAGTTAAAAAACGATCTGTTTTTCTACCAATGTAAGACGTGAAAAACCATAGGACAACCAGTAGAACAACAAAATATCGTCTATACCTAAAAGCTTTGCGGTGGGCCTAACGCTAAACACTTTGCGTCAACCTTCAAAGTGCGAACCACCAGGATATACGAGTCTGTGTTGCCTGCGAAGTAATAGTCTGGAGGTCTTGAAGTTACGGGTAAATAGGTATCTAATGAACAAGTGTACTCCATCGTAGACCACCTGGTTATCATGAGGCAGGATGGTGATGAAACGCTTGTTAAAAGCAAGGTGTGTAAAACAGTTTTTAGTGGATTACCAAACCACATTCGAGAAAGGGGAATGATTTTTAGTTTTGGATATTTGTTACGAAAAAAACAGAACGGATTTCAATATCTCAGTCAGGGAGTCAGAGATTGCATTAAATTGTTAAATCATCATCATCATGTCAGCCAACTGATATCCACTGCCGGACATATTCCTCCCGAAAGTGTTAAATAAATATATTTATGAGGTACACTCAATATGTTTCCTAAAATAGTACCTACTCTATATCACTCGTATACACAATTTGAATAAAATTTAAATGTCTTTAGGAATTATTAATGTAAAAGAACTTCCTCTAAAAACATGGTCAATGAAGAATAACATAAAGTTACTAGGCTTTCATTTATTTTTTTTCAATTGTCATCAAAATTATGTAACTTTCGCTCAGTTATTCGATAAATGAATATCGAATAGTGAAAATTCGATGCTATTATCGATGCACGCTAAATGCATTTGTCATTGCTATTATAGATCAATGAACTTATAAAATCGATTTGTATTTTAAGTTGCAAAGAACACGAGTCATCACATAAGCCAGTATTCGTAGGAGATTATTTTAGGAGGAGAAAGAAGTCTAGGAGAAGTCTTTTTGCAAAGATTTTTGTTTCCAACGCAGTATACAGAGTGTAAATGGACCCCGAGAAATAATCTTAGAAACGTTGTTGGGTTCATCTCAATATGAGCAACTTTTAGTATAGCGACAATGCGGGTAAATGCAAAAAAAAACTAAATAAGCAATCTCCTCGTTTGTAGAAGTCAGTTAAACATCACACACACATCAAAAGTACATTTAGAAGATTGCAATCAAGAATATATTTTACAAAAACTGAATTCATTCATAATTTATTCAAAATGTGGTGATAAGTCATTGATACAGGCATGGGGAATTACGTAGGAGACCAATCCAGAAGATTAGATTTGATTTAAATAAATTAGATTTTTTTAGAGCTAAAAATATTCTTGATCCCTAGACACTTTTGATGTGTGTACTTTAATGCTAACAACACAGAATGCTAATGCAGAGCTTAATGGATTTTTGGTTATAATGTTAATCGATTAAAATCTAATAATGTCTTCATGGAATTTTACAATTTCTAAATGTATACGGAGAATTAATTAAGGTTTATGGATATTTTCAAATTACCGAAGGATGAAATGGCCATAGCGAAATGAATAGCGAAATAAATGCGACACGCTTTCTTTATTCACAATATTTATAGTGGCGATAACTTACTTTGAACACATTGGAAATCTAGGTAGGTAGTATAAGTAAAGTTGAAAGCCGTGTGGTGACGGCGAATAGAATACATGTGTCACCACCCCAGCCCAACTTTTCCCGTCATGGGGGTCGTAAGAGGCGACCGGGGGAGCTCTCCAGAGAACGGGCAGCAGCGCTCTCTGTGAGTTAAACAACAACACCACTGCGATCGCCAACCCGCCTGCCAAGCGTGGCGATTACTGGCATTTCACCCCAAATAACTGATCTCATTGGGGGAGGCCCTCGTCCAGCAGTGGACGTTATGTGACTGATGATGATAAGTAAAGTTGCTTTCCGTTTTCTGACTCTATGTATACTTATATCTTTAAAACTACGCAATAGATTTCAATGCGGTTTTCTTTAATAGATAGAGTGATTCCCGAGGAAGGTTTAGCTGTATATTACACGTATTGAACACATGGGAAGCCATGCCGGGCCGCTAGTAGCCAATAATAAAATAATAATAAATTCACGCCTTTTAATGCTAAAACGTGGTAGTAAAGGCTTCTGCTACGGTTAAATAGTAGCCGTTCAATAGTTTTGTCCGTATTTTATAGAAAGATTTAGGTGTAACTTTATTAATATTAATAATTATACTAATTTAGGTGTCAACCAATTAGAAAATAACGCTTTGAAGTATATACCACGAAAAATACATTACATTCTCTCTCATCATTATCAGTACATAGTATAAAACAAAGGATAGTATTTAAACGTGCATCAAAAAAGTCTAACCTAACCTAACTAAAATAATAAACTGTACATCAAAATTACTAACTTGCACACCTAATTGCCATTCTGATGATAACTTTGGATTTTTAGGTGTGCAAGTTAGTAATTTTGATGTACAGTTTATTATTTTCCTAAAACAAAGTCGCCTCCCGCTGTCTGTACGTATGTGTAAATCTTTAATACTACGCAACGGATTTTGGCACGGTTGACTTTAGTGGAAACATTGATTCATGAGGAAGGAAAGGAATTCCTTAATATATATTTTTTAAGCGCATATGTATCAATATGTAGATTTCTGAGACGCACTAACATACTTAGTAGGTTAGTGGTAAAGGTTTTTTATCACTGATATAAAAAAGCCTTTTGAAAAATGAACAAGCGTTGATAGCAATAAAGTGCGCTTTATATACAGAAGGAGTACTCACTTAAAACAATATTAATAACTATTTATAATTTATACTAGCTGTCCCGGTAAACATATGTTTTGCCATAATAAGTGGCCTTTGTACCCCGTGTATTGGGAGAAATACAACTGGTAGATGCATAAAAATAGAGAGTAACCGATTCTCAGACCTACATACTGAATACACATATAAAATTTGGTAAAAATCGGTAAAGCTGTTTCGAAGGAGTACGTTAACTAACATTGTGACATGGAAATTTTATATATTAGACTAGTGGACTCGACAGACGTTGTCCTGTCTTAACTATTAATATGAATATAAAATTAGTATAACCTCCAGGCTGTGCCCAGCAGTGGATGTCACGAAATACAAACTATCCTATCTCTCAAATTGGACGAAATTACATATAAATGCCAACTTTTGTGAATAAGTTGTAAGTTGTAAGTTGTAAGTAATTAACTTTTTTTTTTTTTATAATTTAACTCAGTTAGTTACTAGGTTTTTCTTTTGTAAACTGTTTTGTTCACTTTATTGTATCTCTTTGTCCACTCTTTGTACTGTATAATATGCATGCCGTGGTAGCCTGTAATTAGGACTGCATGTTATCTTGTATTAATTCACATTCTGTTTTTTGTATGTGTACATGTGTGTCTTGTTGGCTGTCCTAAACATATAAATAAATAAATAAATAAATAAATATCGGTAGCCTTAGTGAAGAGTTCATTGGGAACAAACGTCATGACACTGGATTTTTATACATTAAGATTGGCAAGAAAACGTTTGCCGACTCATATTCAATATTTACAATAGTTACTAGTATTTGAAACGCGTGATAATAATCATCATCATCAGCCCATACTTGTCCACTGGACATAGGCCTCTCCAATTGCACGCCGCTGTGATCTGTTTTCGGCTTCTCGCATCCAGCTTCTGCCAGCCATCTTGCGTAAATCATCAGTCCACCTTGCCTGAGGGCGTCCTACACTCCGTTTGCCGAGACGCGGTCTCCACTCGAGATAATAATGCACTGGGCAGAATAACATCTCCGTTAGATGATCACATACAAACTACAATGAATAATTTCATAGAAACCTGATAATAACCTTCAACTTACGAGCCCGCGTCATAATGAGATGCGAAATATTGACGTGATGCTTAGTTCAGATACAATGTTTAAGATTTATTTTGACTTTGGGTGTGGGTAAGGTTACGCCATGCCACTCCGCGCGTAGGGGCCGTCTACTCGCGGTGGTGTTCGCCGACTAAAACAATTATCACATTAAAATAATAAGATAATTTTAGAGGAATAATCTACTTTAACGCCGCTCGCACATACAACTTTTGTAAGTTCTCCTCGATTTATCTGCCCCCCTAGCAAAGCACTCCAAAAAAGACATTCACAATCATCAAATCCTGATTTCTTAATTATGGAAACCACGTTTGAAATATGTTTTTACCAACAAATCAACGAAATCAGTGCATTAGCGACGAAGTTATCGGCAAGTTACAAACTTTAAAAATGCATATAATATAACACGATTTTTTATAGAAGTAAAAATGTTCTTGTACCCTAGACACTTCAGACACTGATGTGTGTATGTGGTAACAATAAGGTAACAAACATGAACCCTGAAAGACTGTTTTTTTTTTTGAGAAGGACTCCTTTTTTGAAGTCAATTTACAATACCAATAATACGCCATTCTTGTTGCAACAGCAAATACCTTAGCGTGATTCGACTATATAATTACACACCAGTAATTATCTAAATCATCAATAAATACACTTCATTGTCGCTAAGTATTTTGCCGTATGATATACTCGTACTACCGCGAAAAAAACTCTAAAACAAACATTTAATACGAAATCTTACAAACTACGGCTGCAGCGTGATTTATTGAAAGGAAACTGAAGATATTAGCACACAGCTTAGACACGCATAGCTCGACATACAACCATCTAGACGTAAAGAGAAAATATTTTATCAATCATTGTTTTTAGTCACATATAAAAATTCACTTTGCTTTGACATCTGAGAAATTACTCTCGCCTTTCTGCGTGTGTGTGTTTGTGTAGATGTGTTATTCGCAAAAAAAAACCGCGGAAAGAGAAAACTTAACGTTTTGTGGACAAACATTTCATAGAGGTAGCCGGCAGCCGGCGGCCGGTTGTCGGGCAGGTTTGTCCGAGTGAAACCGGCATCATCGACAGCTAGCGACTTGCCGACTGTTGCGTGATACAGCACACCACCTGTGGCTGTGCCTATTGCATCGCAGCCGCCACCGCCGCCTTGCCACGATCACGTAAACTTCAACAAACATACCACCGAGTAACACTTTTATTCCACGCATTGTGGGAAAGGTCAAGATCGCTACTAATTACTAAATATAGGTATCCGACCGTTAGATCATCGCGTGCCACAACATTGATAGGCGTTTCATTTTATTGGAAGGAGCCGCGAGATTTCAATACTGAGAACATTTTGTTATCAATAACACTTCTACAAGACGACAACGTCCTTACACAAACACCTCATTGTGTTCTACGCGGACGGCGAACGTTGAAATAATTGTATGTTTTCTTTATTAACTAGACTAATGTCAGTGTTGTTTACATTTCGCGGATTGTCCACGCGTGAAATGGTATTTCGTTTGGCACTTTACCTGATTCCTGAGCATTCTGCAGGTGATGTATGTGGTGGAGGTGCGCATAGTAGTGGTGGTGGTGCAGGATGCACTCCAGGTCGGTGCAGTTCAACATTGTCACTCGGCGCCGGTGGCGGCGGCGGCGGAGCGCTCGCACACACACGATAACTGCACACTTTCACAAAACTATTCCACTGGCACAAAAAGCGAAAATCGGTTGCTGTCACATCACGTTATCTCCTTGGACACAGATAAGGGTGGCGAAACACGCGGCATCGGCTCCTTTTGAGTATTCCTTGAAGGGCCGGTGGCAGGCGGCGTCGGCGCCGGTCGGTCTGCAGCGGCTCGCGGCGCCTATTCACTACCGCGGCATGCTTTCAACACAACAAGATACTATTCCTCCCGTGGTTCCAGGTGACAATACACTCGCGTGCACATACGAGAATCCGGTGCGTTGGTGCGGTCGGAGGGCGTTCGGCGTGAACGGGGCGATAAGGCGATCGGGCGGCTAGTGCGGCGGCGGCGGCGCGTGGCGTGCGCGCAGCTCAGCGGACGGGCGAGTGCGTACTGCGGCTCGAGCGAGCGGCGGCGGCGGCGGCGGCTCCGCGGTCCCCGCCGGGCTCGCCTGCACCAGCTCCCGGCCTCCTATCACTATCACGAACACCCTCGCCTTTGGCCCTCGTCAGGATAACAGGGGCCGTTCAACGTTCGCGCATTTTCCATTACGTGACGATTACAAACAATCGTGTTTTGTACAAGCACTTGTTGTTCCGTGCACTTGCCGCGAACGTGTTTTGTGACTTGCTCAATTACCCAATGACATCTTGACGAGGTGAATTTATTTATTATTGGGACACGAACGTGACGATTCCGCTTCGAGCGAAACATTCCGGCGTAATGTAATAAAAGAACTGCCTAATGTTGTTAATTGTAATGTCTTCGCAGTGTTTTCACCGTGTGTGGTGGTTGGTAGCATCGTTAAAGTAGCGGAAAACGAGTGAAAAAACTAACAAACAAAATGTTCATACGAACGTATCTCAAGGCCGAGAGACCAGTTCGCCGTGAGTGCTCGCCTCATTGTAGATACGGGCGGACTTTCGAACTTGTTGCAGTTTAAGTGACACTGTTTGCTGCAGACAATGAGATCTGAACGACATTGGCATGCGCCCATCTTGTGGTGCCTACTTCATTTTTTTAAAGACGTCTCTTTGCAAATAAATAGGCACATAACTATCAGATGGTATATTTTTCAAGTCGAGGATAATTATAGGTCTTTTTCACATAGATCTCAAATCAATGAGAAAGATACTGAAGATTAACTTAAACTAAAAATTAGTTGGGTATTCGGTGCAAGATTTATTTCCCAAAATTGATCATAAAGCATTGACAACTATAATAGTGCTGTATCTGCTTCTAGAGCAAGAAACAGAGGTCATATAAGGTTAAAGACACCTTTAAACAGCTTTTGTTCGTCAAGTACCCTTATCTTGCAAAACGAGACTTTATAAAATCGAATTTGTCTTTTTATAGTGACATACATTCATTAATTATCTTTAAGAATTACAAATACTTAATACCAACACAGGTCAGTGATTCGTATTATGCCCAACATTCGACCCTTTTCTGCAATACTTTACGTCTTCACCATCAGACAAAGTAACAAGATGGGTGATCGCAAAGCTTGTTTAAGTCCAGTAGTGTCATTTTCCTCGGCAGCAAACCTACAGCGGAGTCCGCACGAAGAAACATCTTGCCCTCCCGCTCTCAACAGTACGAGGTGACAGAGTGAGAGATATAGAATCCGACAAATTCGCTGGAATTCAGTTCAGAATAAATAGCAAAATCAGGAACCCGTTCGATTAGTCTTTAGTTCTTGAACAGACCGTAACTGATCATCAAAATATTCATAATTATAGTTATTGAAAATCTTACTTATTCTGTTGATGCTTCTTTATTTTCGTTTGTATTTCGGAAATAATAGGTAATTGGAGAATAATTTTGGTCAGGAATTACAAGTCGGAAAAACATTCGCATAAGATTATTGTATAATCCAAGTATGTAATTATTTATTATACACGAGGTTTAAAATCAACTTTACACTGCCTTTTGTTATATTTTGTTAATTAAATACAACTTTCAATTCGGAAGTGGTAGGCAAAGGCACTTCCTAGCAAATGCTTAAGACACACCAAGCAATTTAATTTTTTAATCTTTTGGGATTGGAAAGGCATCAATATCGGCTAAATCAGGGAGCTTCCTGCCATTGGACCTGTCGCTAAATGCTGTTATAGAGTACCGACACCTTCTAGTGTGTGTGTTTCATCATAATCTTCTTTGCACTATAGCATTCTTTCTTTTCTGTTTTCAAAGGCAAAATCCGTTATGGATAGAAGATGTGTGAACCCTATAACGGCGATGGGCTCACCTCCTGTCACGTTGGGTTAAATACGCTCGGTGAACCGTGGGCACTTACTTAGCAAGTGCCTCTGCCTACCCCGCTTTGGGGTTAAAAGGCATGACTGTGTACTTTTTTTTTGTTGTAAGTAGTACTCGTAAACTGCTGGACTTAGGCCTCTCCCAATGCACCACTATTTTCGGCTTCTCGCATCCAGCTTCTGGTAGCCATCTTGCGCATATCATGAGTCCACCTTACCTGACGGCGTCCTACACTCCGTTTGCCGAGACGTGACCATAATACAGTCTGTTTATTAATTCGCCGAACGTTTGTGGCAGGTAGATCTGCAACTTTTCGAGATAATGTTGCCATATTTTCTCTGAATGAGATGAAATTTTCATAATATAATGAAATAAACGAATTAAAACTGTCAAATTAATGTATAATCTCCTACTAATTTACTTTTCGAAAAATCTATTATCCGTACACGATACGAAGTGTGAAATCGTTCGTTGAATTAGTGAACAGAAAACGTCTGTAACGCACTAAATCCGTTAATTATGAAAATTCCACATTCAACCAATCTAATATATAAAATTCCCATGTCACAATGTTAGTTACCGTGCTCCTCCGAAACGGCTTTACCGAGTATTACCAAATTTTATATGCGTATTCCAGTACGTCTGAGAATCGGCTACTATCTATTTTTTATGCATCTACCAGTTGTATTTTTAACGGTTCGCGTCTACAGTGCGAACCGCCAGGATGTGGAAGGACTTGCCGGAGTGTGTGTTTCCTGCGCAGTACAGTCTGAAGGTCTTCAAGTCACGGGAGCCTAATGAACAAGTGTGCTCCATCGTAGACCACATCGCTGCTTAACATCAGGCAGGATGCTGGTCATACGCTTGTTCATTGTGTTAAAAAAAATATCTACCAGTCGAATCCAGAGCATATTTGACCACTGTCATGTGTTTACAACTTCACCATCCGTCTAGAGCAAGAAAACCATACTTAAACGTGCTGAAAAGACGTCGAGCTGCGACAAATTCAGGGTTGTTTTAGATGACCCTTTGATAACAGAGCGAAATGAAACAACGACTTATAAACAACCGTGATAACAAGCGTGCTCAGTATTTCTACGTAATGTGTGTTTGCTCATAGACAAGTCGTAGAGAATTACATTAGCGACTTACTGTTAAAAGGGAAATGTATGCTCGAATGATCTTCAGATGGGTGAAAACTTTCTTTCAGTAGGTTTTTTATTTATTTCCGGGCACGTAGTTATAGGTCTACAAGGATCTGATGGGAAAAAGAGAAAAAAATTACATTCGCAATTACTGGAGCAATTGGAGTAAAACGTTTTGTCATTTCAAGAATTACCAACAAAAACAATTTCGGTGAAATTTCGGCGTTATTTACTCGCAATTTTTTAACTTATTTTTGGCTCTAACCCTGGTAGTTTTACTGGGCCTGATGCTTAACTGCTGATCTAAGATGGAGCACACTTCAATAGGTACCAATTAACCTGTGAATCGAAGACCTCTAGAATAAATTGAGCTGACGGACTCTGGACTTCCATAAATAATATAAGACCAATATTAGCGAAATCTGTTCGCCGTTCTCGAGTATTAGCGAGACTAATGAACAGCAATTCATTTTTATATTATATAGGTAGATCTTCGATTATGGTGCGCTGCGATGTCGACCGGTAGCATGGAGGCCGCAACAATAATTAATCACCAATGTGATATTATGCATTTGCGTCATCAATGGCCCGGTTTTTGAGAAGACCTACCTTTTCCTACAGTATAAAAACAAACACTTGTACATTGAACTTGCACACTGTGGCCAGAACACATGTATCACTACCCCAGCCCAACTTTTCCCGTCTTGGGGGTCGTAAGAGGCAACCGGAGGATCTCTCCAGAGGACGGGCAGCAGCGGTCTCTGTGAGTTAAACCACTACAGCACTGAGATCCCTAACCCGCCTGCCTCCCCCAATTATTTCTCTGATCAAATTCCTCCAATTTGATGGGAGGCCCTCGACCAGCAGTGATTGTCATATGGCTGATGATGATGATCCTGATGTTTTGTTGCCAACTCTTCCACTTCTGGGGCATGACGAACACTTTACGGAGACCTCGCGTCGGATTCTCGTCGTGTCTTTAGTCGTTAACATGCTAACAGGCTTCATATTGTGTGTTTCGTGCTGTATGCCAGAGATTAGCAAACTCAAGCAATCCTGCCCGATCCAGACTCTCGCGCAAGAACTTCCAAGATTGATGACCATTGCGTTTTAAAAAGAGATGCTTCGACTATGTCATTGAATGTAAAGAGCAATGTACTTAGTTCTAGGGTGTTCTCGCTCGAGAATGTGGATCTGGCAAATGTTCCCACGACTGACAAGGTGGAGTAGGTAAGTACGTCGTGTACAAAATAATTTTGTATTTTGCACAAGTGCAAGTGTGTGATTTACATAATGGATATCTTTTGCTACTAATGTGCACTTCGTTAAACTACCATGATGATTCCCGGCGGTTCACCTTCAAATTCTTGAAGAACAGTGAATAAGGAAACATATTTAGTTTCCGGTTTGTTCTTTGATTCTCGCTTCACCAATAAGGAGTGTAAAACTTAGTACCTAACATACTATCTAGACAGCCTTTCATTTTGGGTGTGTGAACACTATAACGGAGATGGGCTCACTGCCTGTCACGTTGGGTTAAATACGCTTAGTAAAATGTGGGTATTTGCTTAGCTAGTGCCTCTGCCTATTCCGCTTTGGGATTAAAAGGCGTGAAGTGTTTTTATTTTCTTTTGACGCGACTTCAAATAAGGAGTATTTTTCAAATGGATCGTACTTAATTATGCTTTTTTATGTTTGTTCCCGGATAACTTCGTCGTTTATGAACGAATTTTAATGATTATTTTTTTGATGGAAAAAAGATATTTTAAAGATTATGCCATTATTGGCATCAAGAGTGTCTTTCTCGAGTTTCTCCAACGTTTTTGATCCAAAGTTTTGCATTAATAGTTATTAGACGTAGATTTGTTGCAAAATCCAACGATGTCTATATTTGTACCTACCTACATAACTTAATTAAACAGATTATTGTAGAACAATCAATCGTATATAAAAAACTCACTGTATGCGTTTTACTTCCTTCCTTTCAGACGTGACTGGAAGGACGTTGTAATGAAAAACTTGTTTCATTGCATAATGATACGTACGGCAAGGAAGTTCTGTAACACCATAAAGGTTGAAATTCATATTAATGTCAATAATAAAACAAGAAGGTCTATATTCCGTTGTCATGGTCTCTTCTACGAGCGCTTCACCAGGCTATACTAATTTAGGAAATTCACACTTCATGCCTTTTAATCCCAAAGCGAGGTAGGCAGAGGCACTTGCCCACAGTTCAGTTTCACCAGGCATATTTAACCCAACACGACAGAGTGGTGAGGCTTTCATCACGGTGTTGTCCTTCACCGTACGAGCGTTGCGTTGTGTACATCAAAAGAAAAATAGTCCCATTGGTACATGTTCAGTAGCCGGACTGGAACCCGCAACCTCCCGGTTACTAGTCAAGTATCCGACTAACTGGACCACAGACGCCCTAATTTAGGAAAAGGTTTAGTTATACTATACACGGTTATAGTAACGGTGACGGCGAATAGAATACATGGTGTCACCAGCCCAACGATTTCCGTCTTAGGGGGTCGTAGGAGTCGACCTAGGGAACTCTCCAGAGGACGGACATCAAGCAGCGCTCTCTGCGAGTTAAACCACAACACCACTGCGATCGCCAACCTGCCTGCCAAGCGTAGCGATTATTGGGATATTTCCCCACAAATTATCATGGAGATGGCAGAAGCTGGATGCGAGAAGCCGAAAACAAATCACAGTGGCTTGCAATTGGAGAGGCCTATGTTCAGCAGTGGACAAGTATGGGCTGATGATGATGATGATGATGACCATGGAAATCGGAGAGGCTCTCGCCCAGCAGTGGACATCGTGTGGCTGTTGAAATATTAAGAAAATTTACTTCCGTTATCGTACATTCGAAAGTTGTTTATCTGGATATGGTATAGAATCGTTGTGGAAAATTACAGATACATAAAAGAAATAGTTCTTTCTGCATTCGATTGAAAAACATGGCGATAAACTTTTATTGGTCGTCTTCACGAATATCATGTAGTTCCGCTCCGTTATCAGGTAGTTAAACCTTGGGGTTTTTTTTACAACACTTTAAGTTTAAAATTTTAATATACTTACAATAGAATCGTAGAGAGAGTTCCCTATATCGCCTCTTACGACACCCAAGACGAGAAAAGTTAGGCTGGGGTTGACACATGTATTCTATTCTCTGTCACTATACGGTATGGATTATAGATGGAGATAATTTGTATGGAGTGAAGAAAACGTGTGCGTTAAAAATAGGCAGGCGCAAGTAGATGCGCACGTCTCCAGGGAATAGCCCGTACGCGCGCGCGATATTTTGTGTGTTCCATCAGTAGACCACGGATCAGGGATACTTGACTTGTAACCGGGAGGTCGCGGGTTCGAGTCCATCTACTGGACGTGTACCAACGGGACTCTTTTTCAGAGCCTACGCACGCAACGCAACGCTCGTACGGTGAATGACAACATCGTGATGAAACCCGAACACCACAAGGTGTGTGAACCCTATAACGGCGATGGGCTCACCCCCTGTCACGTTGCGTTACATACGCTTCGTGAACTGTAGGCATTTGCTTAGCAAGTGCCTCTGCCTACCCCGCTTTGGGATTAAAAGGCTTGAACTGTGAAGTATGGTAAGTACCTAATATCTTCCGAATGGTAAATTTATTAGTAAGGCGCGAAGAATGTAAACTGCGCAATTAAATTTACATTCATTTTAATTGCGTGTGACGAATTTTAGTAGTAATGTGTCACGAAAACACTTTCAATGAATTTGCATTCCTGATAACAGTAGGTTACTTAGTCATTCTCTAGTATTATTACTTACTTAGGTCCTAGCATACCCGGGGGGTACATAGGGCCTTGAAGATATCTCTCCATGTCCCTCAGTCCAGCGCTGCCGTCATTGCGGCACTCCAGTCAATGCCCGCCGACCTGAGCTCGGAGTCCACGGAGCGCCGCCACGTGTGCGTTGGTCTTCCTCGTCTCCGCTTCCCGCTAGGGCACCAGTCGAAAGCCGCAACCGCTGGATCGTTCTCGCCTCTTCGGAGCGCGTGGCCAATCGATCTCCATTTGCGCAGAGCGATTTCTTCGCCTATCGGTTTTTCGTGGGTTTGGAAACATGTCGATTTTGTAATTCAAGTTTTGTATCTTTTATATTAAGGTTCATTTTCATAGAATGACACATTTTGTTTTGTGTCACTTTTGTTCTAACTGTGCGAAATGTCAGTGTAGAGCGATTTGAAAAGAAAATAACGCCCATTGCTTGTGTGAATATTATTATGTTAGGGATAACCCTTTTTCAAATCGCATTTGAACTTCTAACAATATCCTAGTATATAAATAGTAGTTCGAGTCCGGCTACTGGACATGTACCAACGGGACTCTTTTTCAGAGCCTATGTACGCAACGCAACGCTCGTACGGTGAAGGACAACATCGTGATGAAACCCGCCACCAGGTGTGTGAACCCTATAACGGCGATGGGCTCACCCCCTGTCACGTTGGGTTAAATCCGCTTGGTGAACCGTGGGTACTTGCTTTAGCAAGTGCCTCTGCCTACTCCTCTTTGGGATTAAAGGCGTGAAGTGTATAAATAGTGATAACTTAAAATGTCTCTTGTCTTGTCTTAGGTTGGTATTCAGAGTCGTAGGACGAAGTCGGTCCAAGTCTCAAAACTGTTAAAATGCAACGTAATCAGAATTTCTACATGATTCACAACAATCTAATACTTAGCTCAGTAACATCAAGCTCGGCTGAGAAAACGTACAAAAATTACTCTGAATACAAGACGCATGAGATTACTCAATGAGGTCTGAATTCGTGCTCAGCTGAGACGCTCTAGAGAAAACTCAGGAGCAACGTCTCTGAATACCAGCCTTGGGGCCTGTTGCAGTCCCACTATGTAGTCTATTGAACATACATACATACATACATGCACTTCACGCCTGTCTCCCAGAGGGGTAGGCAGAGACTACAGATCTCCATTTGTCACGGTCCTGACATACCCCTTTCGCTTCATCTACCTTCATACATCTTTTCATACATGACCTCCGGTTTCGAGTACTTTTCACGCCACATTCGGTCAGGACATCACCAATCTGGTCTTTATATGTCCTTCTGGGGCGACCTCTACTCATCCGGTCCATTACATCACCATATAAATCTCTTTCGTCAATCGACTTTCATCCATTATCTCCATATGCCCAAACCACCGAAGCATGCCCTTTTCAATCTTGGTCACTACTTTGGTCTATTGAATTATGTTAAATGTGTACCAACTGTACCTTGCACCAATATATTTTTGTTGTGTACACTTTAACAATACTGTCCCGCACCTATGTTCTCCCATGTTGTGAGGTTGACTGATAGATAATGCTTTAGTAATGAGTCCAACCATTGTAATTTTTGTGTCGAATTTTTACACTTTAACTTTACCTGCTTATCGAATTACTATAATCTATGCTCAGTAGTGAGGTATTGGATTCTATGCGTGAATAGTGCAGAGATATCGTTTCCTTTCACTCTTTACCAATCGTCAATAATAGAGTTCAAGATACGATTAAAGAAACTTTCTCTATTGTTTTTTAAATACAATCATCATAACATAAGGTCGTCGGGCACGGTCGATCACATTTGATATCTCCAAAGGATTCTGACCCATTAACACATGAGAAACATAATAAATACGGTTCAAATTGTTTCGGCGATGTGATCTGTGTGTTTTTCAATACATTGCCCGTTCGTTTGATAACATTTCATGAGGTGCGAAGACATAATTACTCCTATTTCACGGTGTAACAAAAAGTTATTTTGGTTTACAAAATTCGTTTTGTCTGTATCTTGAAAATGTAGGTAGAGATAGTCGATATCAAGTATAAATACACGCACAAGTTAACCACGATGGTCGAAAGAATATTTGACTGAAACGGATCGAATTGCGTGCCTGTTATTGCCATTAACAAAAAAACAACAGTTAACACACGCCCGCAATCAGAAAAAAGGAAACAGTACAGCGTGCTAGAAGATGATGATATACGCAAGATGGCTGGCAGAAGCTGGATGCGAGAAGCCGAAAACAGATCACAGTAGCGTGCAATTGGAGAGGCCTATGTCCAGCAATGGACAAGTATGGGCTGATGATGATGATGTGCTAGAAGACTCATAGGTGACGACAGTCTGTTTGATGCTCGGCTACAAAGCCTAGAGCATCGCCGCAAGGCTGCGAGCCTATCTGTCTTCTATCGGGTGCATTTCGGAGTGTGTGCTACGGAATTGCATAACCTAATACCCCCATCGCGCTTTTACAACAGGACAACCAGGAGAACCAAACGGTTTGCGTCTAATTTCATAGTGCGAACCGCCAGGATGTGGAACGACTTGCCGGAGTCTGTGTTTTCTGCGCAGTGCAGTCTGGAGGTCTTCAAGTCACTGGGGTGAATAGGTACCTAATGAACAAATGTGCTCCATCATAGACCGCGTCACTGCTTGTCATCAGGCAGGATGGTGGTCAAACGCTTGTTTATAGTGGTTTAAAATAAGAAAAAAAAGTTATTTTTATTACCTTGGAAATAAAAGGCGCGTATATTTTTATAATATTTATAGCATCAAGTAAATAAAGATTTTTTTTTTCAATATTTTGTTACAATTCCAGTTTTAAAACCAGTTACGATCTCCGATACTTCTGTCGTATCCTGTATGTATATTAAGTAATTTAATTATTTACTTCTAACTTATTTATTAGTCGTTAAACATGCATGTTGATCACATTATGGTCGTTTTGTCAAATCTACTGTGTAGGCATGAGGTCATCTCTGAAATTGATTTTAAAAATCATCATTAATTTACTGTTTATGGAAAAATAACCGTATAACAGTAAATTAATGAAAAATATAAATGTATATAAAATACACTTCACGCCTTTTAATCCCAAAGCGGGGTAGGCAGAGGTACTTGCTAAAGCAAATGTCCACGGTTCACCAAGCGTATTTTAGGGTTCACATACCTTGTAGTGTGCGGGTTCCATCACGATGTTGTCCTTCACCGTACGAGCGTTGCGTTGCGTACATAGGCTCTGAAAAAGAGTCCCATTGGTACACGTCCAGTAGCCGGACTCGAAACCCGGGACCTCCCCTGTTAACAAGTCAAGTAATCGACCAACTGCGACCACAGACGCTACTTGAAAAATATAACTAAACAAAAAATTAAACTAAATATAAATTAATGAATAATACACTCTCTATCTCTAATCATAAAATAAAATAAAAAAATCCCCAAGGTGAGGGACAGGCAGAGGCACTTGCTAAGAAAATATTCAGACTGATTACCCAGTTTCTAACATAACTATCATTGATTGTTCACTTTAAGTAGCATGTATAAAAAATATCTTGTTAGTCTTCAGTTGATAACTAAACAGGTCGCCGTTTGAGAATAATTAAAAAAAAATAAAAAATAATTAAAAGAAACACATGAAAAAATTGGCATCCTTGAAAACAGTGACGAAAACGTTTTACTACGTGGACTTAAAAAACAATCGACCACCGAACGGGGGAATTTTCAAACTCCAAAAATTGCTTATCTAGATGTCGCTAGTAGGTGTCCAGGGGGAGTTCTGTCAGTTGTATTTTAGTACAGTTTTTTTTAATAATTGGGCAAGTTATTTAAACTTCAGACTCCTTTTGTAACAAACGATAAAAGAAATTATCTGTCACCTTCAAGACTGCTTGAAGTTAGTCATTTCCTTGACTTTTATACCCCTACTACAGCTAGCGCCATCTGTCATAACTAAGAGAAACTACGGCGCTGAAAATTCCCCATAGGGAAGAAAACGCGTAGCTTCATGTAGATGGCGCTTCGTACGCTTGACCCATAAGAACCTATACAGGGATAATCCCACCACCACCCAAGCCCTACCTGCCTCTCTCTGTACGGGCCATTCTCTGGAGACGTGCATCTACTTGCTTTTGCCTCTTTTCAATGCACACGTTTTGCTTGACTCCATACAAATTATCTTTATCCG